>CM042849.1:67684056-67889056 GCA_023653725.1 Bungarus multicinctus
AAGCCCCAGGACATGAAATTAATTTTGAGGGAACCAAATTAATCTCCAATACTGAACACTTCAACAAGAGAATAATCAGGGAAGCCATCAAAATAGAGAAACATCCCCATAACATGAATAAATGGGATGATACTTCCCGCCTACCAGACATTTGGAAACTTGCCCTTATCAACAAACGAGTCCCAGCCACGAAAACCAACACTGGACCCAAAACAACACATGACACCACCACCAATCTCCCTCACCAGACTCAAACCCAAACATACCCCATAGACGAAAGGCAACCACCGTCCAGAAACCAGACCACGGTTGCATCACCAGCTGCCACCCTGACCCCCAAACCAAGCAAATTGACACACGCCATGAACACATAGCCAAGCCTCAAACTCGGAGTCAACCCAAAACCCGGAACATCACATCACAGCCACCCACTCAGGATATCACAACACGGAACTCAGGAGGTTACACCACAAAACCCCAGGATGTTACAACCTAGCCAACGACCCAGGAGATTACAGCACAATACCCAGGATGTCACAACAATAGAACTCAGAAGGTCATCAAACAGCCCGTTACCCAGGACGTTACAACACAGGAAGCTGATAGACACACATACCTCAGCCACACATGTTCTTAAGAAAAAGCCAGCCAATCTGCAAACATCAACTCCATCTACCAATCAAGAAATGACAACACAGCCAACCTCCCCACCAGTATATATAGGGAGACGGCAGCTCTGATCACACTTCGCTCGCACAAGAATGAAGCCGAAAGCACCAGCCTGAAGATGGCGAGTGGGACCTCGTCGAAACGTTGCCAAGATACTCTCAATCTTACACGGGAAAAGACCCAACACGCCAAGATCTGCATACCTGTACCCGTGAAAATCTACAAAAACATACATACATACATACATACATACATACATACATACATACATACATACATATATATATATATATATATATATATATATATATAAATTGATACTTTACTATTTTGGATTTATATTTTAAAATTGAAAACTGGCTAAAATTACAGGATTTAAATGCACCACTTATGGATAGAAGGAAGGAAGATATTTCCAGGAAGTAGAAAATAATATTGAAGTGAGTTTGAAACTTTCAACAAAAGGACTGAAAATAAAATACAAGAACTTTAAACTTTGTAAGAAGTGATTTTGGTGTGAATATTTGACTGGTCTTTGGCTTTTTGGATTATTGGGCATTAAAAAGAAATTAAAACATTAAAAAAAATTAAACGAGATGTCCCACCAGCAAGAACAGAACAGGATCTGGGGAAAAATGGTGTCGATATCTAAGGATATTAAGGACAGCTGAGAAAAAATTCTTAAATTCTTCTTAAATTCTTAAAAATGCAGAGCATAGAGGAAAAACTGGAAAGGAGTGAGCAAGACGCTCAAGAAGAAGAGGAACTAATTAGAAGATCAGAAGAAAATACAGAGAAAAATCAACAAATAGACTGTGACGATGAGAAAAAAGAGAAAATAAATATAATAATAATGGATGAAATAAGCAGAGAGGAAAGTGTTTTAAGGAAATGGAAAGAAGAAATAAAATTGCAAGGTGACTCCCCTGAGAGAGAGACAAAAGCAAGAGCAGACATTTTGAAAATTAGACAATGGAATAGGGTGGAGAAGGGAGAAAAATTTAAAATTATGATGTGGAAGCAGAAAGGGACAAAGACTTGAGAGAGGAAAATGGGAGGTGAGCTAAGAAGAGAATGTTTAACACTTTAAAGCAAATAAGAGATAATGGTTAAATAATTTTTTTTATTTTTAAATTTCCTTTCCTTTTTTTCTTTCTCCAATATAACAAAGATATAATTAAATTTAGAATAGGGTTAGAAATTAGAGAAAGAGGGAACAATGGAATATATGAAATGGAATTTGAATGATAGTTAAATTGAGTAGGCTTGAATAAAGTAGTGATTAGTATAAAAATAATGTATTGAAATATTGATTAATTAAATAATGGAAGTTTGGAATTTAATATTAACAGGTGTATTATTAGCAGAACTACAAGGGCTTGTTAAATGTATTAAACATGATTATTGATGTTTTATTTGTGGTAAAAGGAAGAATATATCTGATAAATGAAATCTAATATTAAAAAAACTATTAGAGAATATTATTGGAAATTGTAGTGGCATAACTAAAAGTTAGAATTGGGCTTGAATTGGAGAGGGAAATAATGGAATACACTTCTTTAATAATAAGATTGTGTAAGAAAAAGAAAGGAAACTAGAATTTGAATGAGGGTGATATTAAATATATTTGAAAAAAACGAGGATTGGCATAAAAGAACTAATACAATGAAATGTTGAATACATAAATGAATAGAAGATTATAATGGAATATAATATATTGAGTATTATTTAAATTGTATAAAATGTAAGACACCCAGATGTCATATTGTTCACATATTGATATGTATGTAAAAATAAAAATAAAAAACTTTTTATTAAAAAAAATATACATGAGAACTAAATGAGGACTTAACTTCATGCATTTTTGGTCATTTGCTGAGGAAGTATTAGAATTGAAATCTAACTGCAGCATTTGGCCAAAGGGCATTAGCATTAATAGTGCTGTTCATTAGCCTACAATGTTTAAAATGCTAATTTCAAATTCGTCATTCAGATCATTATTATTCTCTTTCCATCCTTTTGTGGACTTTCTGGTAATTAAAGCATGGCACATATATTTGGAGCTAAGCAGATACATTTATATTTTACTGGATGATTAGACAATCATTGTCATCCCTATAAATGAAAATGCAGTGACTCCCTCAATGCCATGTATAGGATAGTGGAGTTCATATAGGAAAGTGTTGAAAATCACTCTCCCAGATGGCTGCTGAACAGCAGGGAGATTTTTCCTCTCCAGATGATGTTCTGCTGATTTTGCAGCCAAAGCTGGTTCTTTGGCAGCACTGCTTCCTAGATTTGAATGGGAGCACTTAGGAATGACCCAAGATGGTTTTCACACAACTATGCACTCACCCAGGATAAGGAATCTTGAAGATTACATTTTCTAGAGAGACTGGCAGAAAATCAGATCACCCATCCATTTCCTCTTGACAGATCATTTTCTTAAGCATGCCTAGATTTTAATTATATTTTCTGAAGTTTCTGTTTTGTTTTGCTTTTTATGTCTAAAAGTTCACTAGCTGCTTGAACTCTGATTTATTTTAACCCCTTGCTGGATTTTTATCTAGTTTTTATTGTTCTGTTCTTATGATCTTTTCGGTTCTTTTGAATAACTTTTGTCTTCTGTAAGAAACACAGCATGTCTTGGAGTAGTGAAAGTATTTAGACTTGATTTATATCTATATTGGACTTTCACTACACGGATTTTGCACTTTATTAACTTGCAAAAAGTTTGGAGATTATTTTTTTTAAATCTTTTTTTATCTTGGACTGAAATATCCAAACATTTGCCCTGTCTTCTCTACTTATCTTTTTACTTGGAGAAATAGCCCAGTCTCTGATAAGTTTTATCTCTTCGTTGCTAAATTGCACCAGAGCAACAATTTATCTGATTATAGACAAGGAAAAGTGGCAGGCAGCAAAACAAAGGCCATTTGGTAATATGAAAACCCAAGTTAAAAACTTTTTAAAACATTTGGACAAAATAATAATGGTAGCAAAAAACAAACAAACAAAAGAACCCAAATGCAAGTAACTTGGAATTAAATCAGATGCACAAAAGGTGTTTTATTTGAAAGTGGTAGATTATGTAAAGGAGACTGAAAAAGACTTACAGACTTAGAATGGACTGAAGGGATTATGCATGCTTTCCCAAACTTCAGGCCAGAGGTGATATTCAGCAGGTTCTGACTAGTTCAGGAGAACCAGTAGCGGAAATTTTGAGTAGTTCGGAAAACCGGCAAAGACCACCTCTGACTGGCCCCGCCCCCATATATTCTCCACCTCTTGATCCCAGCTGATTGGCTGGGTCTTTTTTTGTTGCCCTGCACAGGAGAACGGAGCTGGAAAGCAGGTTAGAGGGGTAGAGGGAATGGGATTTTGCAGTAACCTTCCCCCAGGAGTGGGGTAGAAATGGAGATTTTACAGTATCCTTCCCCTGCCATGCCCAGCAAGCCACGTCCACCAAACAATGCCTACAGAACTGGTAGTAACATTTTTTGAATCGCGCCACTGATTCAGGCTTCCATTCTTTTACAATATCAGAAAACTGATTGAATGGATAAGTGATAGATTGGTTTTTCCTAAGAAGATTGAAGAAGATTTATCATACTCAACTCAAAAAACATTTTCAGCTGGACCTTTTGGGAAAGGTAGACTTTGGAGAATGGTTTTATTATATTTAACCAAAAACAA
Source organism: Bungarus multicinctus (assembly GCA_023653725.1). Lineage (NCBI taxonomy): Eukaryota > Metazoa > Chordata > Lepidosauria > Squamata > Elapidae > Bungarus > Bungarus multicinctus. The sequence goes on from CM042849.1 coordinate 67,688,422, forward strand.
TAGATAAGAAATGGAATTAAGAAACAGTCATGAATATTTGATCCATAATTAATCAGAGTTAACTGTTGGAATGATTTGGGATACATAAGAAGCTATGGTAAACGTTCTACTAGTTGAATACAATAATAGTTTGTTAACAGAGAGTTTTAATACTTTACTTATTTTGCTTATTTGTTGTTCTATCTGTTAACTATTTGACCATTAATATAATAGATAGATGACGGGTTAATAATTTGAACACCAGAATTAGAAATTTTTTAAAAATTTCTTGTTTAGTAAAGATTGGGAAATTAATACTGTTGTAATATTTATCCATAAACAACTAGGGATAACGTGTGTGTATGTGCTTATGTCTTTTTTTCCAATGCACCTTTTTTTTGTGTGTTTTTTTGTTTTATTTTTCGTTTCCGTGAACTTTTTTGTATTATGGAATTTTGTATTTTAACTTTTTTCTTTTGAATAAAATAAAAACCATTTAAAAAAATAAAGGAAAGTGTTAAATATTTAGCAAGGATATCAGTGAATGTCCTTAGATAAGCTGCTTTTCAGTGCTTAATGTTAAGTGGAAACCGATGAAGCAAACCATGTTATGTTATCACTCTGTACAAAGGCCAGTAATAAACAACCATGACTCACTAACACAGAGCGAGTAATCCAATATAGATTTGTCCAGCTTTATTAAAAGTATCACTGGAATTAAATGATTCTTAACCTGTACAGGTTAAGAATCATTTAATTCCAGTGATACTTTTAATACTGTTTTAATACTGTTTAATACTGTTTAATACTGTTAATACTGTTTAATACTTTTAATACTGTTTCCATAAGATTAGAGTGGATCAGCATAAACAGAGCTATGTTTCTACTGACTCATCATTAAATGTCCCCATCATCATCATCAGTTACAATTTTTAGTATTTTTAGTATTTATTTGATTTGTCATTCACTTACAAGATACAGGTATAAGAATAAATATAGTTTTGAATACATGAGATAGATACTTATAAGAAAAATAAAAAGAAACAATAGGACAGGGAGGGTCAGGCATGATTGGTGCACTTATACACACCCCCTACAGGCCTCTTAGGAAGGAGGTGAGGTCAATAGTAGACAGTCTAAGGTTAAAGTTTTTGGGATTTGGGGAAGAAACCATAGAGTCAGGTAGAGTATTCCAAACATTGACCACTCTGTTGCTGAAGTCGTATTTTCTACAGTCAAGTTTGGTGCGGTTAACCTTGAGTTTGTATCTATTGTGCACTCTTGTATTGTTATGATTAAAGCTGAAGTATCCATTTTCAGGTAGGACATTGCAATGTATGATTTTATATACTATATTTAGATCGGACTGGAAGCGGTGTAGTTCTAGATTTTCTACGTCTAGAGTTTCAAGTCTGGTGGCATAAGGTATTCTGCAGTGAGTAGAAGAGCGGAGAAGTCTTCTTGTGAAATATTTCTGGACTTTTTCAATTGTGTTAATATCAGATACGTAATGTGGGTTCCAGACTGATGAGCTGTATTCAAGTATAGGTCTAGCAAATGTTTTGTGTGCTCTAGTTAGTAGTGTGATATTACCAGAAAAGAAGCTATATAGGGTTAGATTAATAACTCTTAATGCCTTTTTGGCCATGTAGTTACAATGGGCTCTAGCACTTAGATCATTTGAGATGAGTACTCCAAGGTCCTTGACAAAGTTTGGATCCTCAGCAAGGTCTTGACTATTTAGCTTGTATTTTATTTTCTGATTTTTTTTGCCAATATGTAAGACAGAACATTTATTTGTTGAGATTTGAAGTTGCCATTTGATTGACCATTCTGATACATAGTCAAGGTCTTTTTGGAGGATAGTAGTATTGTCTGTGGTGTTGAATAGCTTTACATCATCAGCAAAGAGAACGCAGTTGCTCTTAATATGATCACAGAGGTCATTTATGTACAATATGAAGAGAGTTGGTCCTAAAACAGCGCCTTGGGGGACATCACTGTTGACAGTACAGAATTTGATAGGACGCTCCCAATTTTGACCATTTGCTGTCTGTTTGACAGGAATGCTTCTATCCATTTATGTAGATGTCCAGAGATACCATAAGATTTTAGTTTTAGTAGTAATTTGTCGTGTACCACTGAATCAAAGGCTTTACAGAAGTCTATGTAGATTGCATCTATTGCTTTGCCCTGATCGAGTTGTGTAGTCCATATGTTTTTGCAGTGTAAGAGTTGCAGATTACATGATAGTTTTTTCCTAAAACCAAATTGTTTATTAGAGAGTAGGTTGTTTGTTTCTAAGTGGAGGATGATGGATTGGTTAATAATTGATTCCATGACTTTACAGGTGACGCAGCATAAAGAGATTGGTCTGTAATTTTCAACTAGGCTGGGATCTCCTTTTTTGAAGATGGGGATGACCGTGGCTTGTGACCATAGTTTTGGCAAGGAGCTGGTCTTGAATGATTTTTCAAAGATTATGCTTAGAGGTTCTGCTTATGGCAGTGGATAGCTTTTTTAAGAAGTAGGCACATATTCCGTCCGTTCCAATAAATAGGGATGGTTTTAGATTGCGTAGTGCTTTTTCAACAATGTCTTCTGTAAAATCGATATGTATTAGATCATTGTAGTTGCCTGTGGTTCGACTAGGATTTTCTTAGTCACATGCTAAAGAGCATGTCACAAATGCAGAGTTTGTCCAGATTCCTTCTCTGTTCTTTCAAGACAGTTGTGGATATGGACATGGCATACTGTATTTCCCAGATCATCCAAACCAATACCCCAGTGACTGTAAGATATCCCAACCATCTTAATGAGTTAATTGTCTTAACAGGTAGAGGGAGATAGAGAAGATGAAAAGAAGAGTTTTCTATCAACTATTAATTTTTTTCTTTCAATTTGATTGAACTCATAACGTTAATTCAACTCATACTCAATTTAACTGTCTGACATCATCATATATGGTTTTGAAGACCTTGCTGGGACATTTCTACACGGGCCATTTCACTACAGAAAATACATTTAGGATGTCAGTAGTGAGAAGGAACCAGATGCTGAGAAATGAGCAGCCAGACTTGTGTTCCCAGCAGGACCTGCAATTGTTTTGCTCTTAGCTGCATATTTTTCATGCAAAGGGTTGTGTCGTTGTTGCTTTGTTTTGGCCGAATATTAATCTGCTGATGATTTCAAAGGGCGACTTTGAAGTGTGTTATACTTCCCACCCCGCCCATTCTTCTTTTCTACAAAAAGGAAAATGTGATGATCGATGCATATTCACTAAGAAGCCTATTTCTTTCCCTGGAGTACGCAGAAGCAAGCATTAAGCTGTGGAAATGAAATGAAGCGGAAATGAAAGAATGCAGCATTTAGTCACATTCTAAACAATACAAAATATTAAAAAAGCAGAGGGAGAGAGACAAATAATTGAATGATATATGAATGGCTAAAAAGGATAGCAAAAGCAGGGAAAATCTGATGTTTAAACCCAAACTCCTAGCTGATGGCAACTTCAGTGATGAGTTGGGAAAAAAAACACTCCTCTTTGATTGCTTTCAAGATCACTCCCACCCTGACAAATCCTCACTCCTTTAGGGATGTGGCAGGACTTCTATAAAATCCCCATAAATAGCAGAATGTGTCATGCCCCTGGTGGAAACTGACTGAGGGAGAGGAGGAAAAGCTGACAGGGAGTGGAAGTGTGGCTCCGGAAGTTGTGAAGGAGGCTGGGGAAGGGCAGAGGCCGGCTGAGCAGTCAGAGGAGGACCCAGGCCCATCCTTTCTTCATCCAAGGGCATGCAGGGAGGAGAGGATAAGGGAGAGACATGGTCTACTGGGGAGGAGAGGACTTTGATCCTCTTCATGGGCTGCAGCTGTGACAACTGAATAAGAGGATGGACATGAGTACAGGCGAGCGCTGGAAATAAAGCATGGAAATATCTCTAGTTTATGGTTCCTCTCTGAGTTTGGCATCCTTCCCAGTGTGTGTTATTTATTTATTTATTTATTAAATTTTTATACCGCTCTCTCTCCCGCAATGGGACTCGGGGCGGTGTACAGCCAAGATAAAAAGCCTCACAATAAATAGAATTTAAAAAAGATTTAAAAAAAATAAATTAATGGCTGACAAAACAGTAAAAACAAGGTAGAAAAGTTAAAATTACCCAAAAAAAAAATTAATTTTTTTAAAAAATCCTAATAATTGGTACTACGCCAGACCGGCCTGTTGGAAGAGATGGGTTTTTAGTGCGCGCCGGAAGGTTTGCAGGTCAATAATGGCTCACATCCCCAGGGGTAATTCATTCCAGAGGGAGGGTGCCCCTGCAGAGAAGGCCCGCACCCTCGGGGCCGCCAGCTGGCATCATCCAGCTGACGGCACCCCAAGGAGGCCCACCCTGTGGGAGCGCACTGGCCGGCGGGAGGCCAATGGTGGCAGCAGGCGGTCCTGTAAGTACCCGGGTCCCAAGCCATGAAGCGCTTTAAAGGTGACTACCAACACCTTGAATCGCACCCGGAAGGCCACCGGAAGCCAGTGCAGCTCACGCAGGAGTGGTGAAACACGGGAGCTCTGAGGAGCCCCCAAAATCACCGGCGCAGCCGCACTCTGCACCAGCTGAAGCCTCCGGATGCTCTTCAAGGGGAGCCCCGTGTAGAGAGCATTGCAGTAGTCTAGTGTTATCTGTGGAAGTCCTCCAGCCCTTATCTTGCCTGGTTTGTGTTGCTTTTTTCCTTCTTCTTGTAACTGTTTGTGTGGGATTTTTTTTTGTCTTCCATCAAGAATATTCGGAGCTTGGAAACAAAGTGAAGGAATAAAAGGGGTTTCACCTCTTTTCTGTGACTGTGTTTGTTTTGTATCCCACCCTGGGTCATCACAGAATGCTAATTTCTGGTGGGAGGGCAATGCTTGGGAACGCTGCTCTCTGGTCACACTTTCACACATCTCAGTAGGTTGAGCATCAAAGCAGGTTTCCCTTTGTGAAATTCAGGAATTTCTAAGCATTGACTATCGATACTACCACTACAGTGTTTTTTTGTACTTTCAGTATTAAATAACATTTCTGTAAAGGAAACCATCTGCAACTGTTCAGCCTGACTCAGCATGTGGCATTCACGCTTTCTAAATTTAAACAGGGTTCTCATCTGCCCTAGTTTGCAGCAATTTCAATAGAAGGCATGCAATGCAGAGAAAGGATGAGCATATCCATATCTCTCTGCCATACATTTGCACCCAAAATCGGTGGTGCAAAAACTGCACCTCCAAAGTAGTAAAAACAATCAGAAGCACGCAAAATACCTTGTTAAAAAAAACAACAACAACAACCCTGCACTCTTTGATACAGAACAGTGATGGGATTCAATTTTAATTTTTTTACTGCTGATTCTGTGGGTGTGGATTGGTAGGCATGGCAGGGGAATGGTACTGCAAAATCTCCATTTCTACCCCACTCCTGGGGGAAGGTTACTGCAAAATCCCATTCCCACTAACTTGCTTTCCAGCTCCGTCGTCCTGTGCAGGGCAACAAAAGAAGACCCAGCCAATCAGCTGGGACTAGGATGGCAGAGAATAGATGGGGGCGGGGCCAGTCAGAGGTGGGATTTGCCAGTTCTCCGAACTACTCAAAATTTCTGCTATCGGTTCTCCAGAACTGGTCAGAACCTGCTGAATACCCACCTCTGATCTGCAATGCTGTGCCAAACAGGCATTTCAAATATCAATATTGACATAAAGCAGCTTCCAAGCACTGACCATTGTAGATCACTATGCCCACTTAAGACTAAGACAAGGGAAGCTACAGCATTGTTTTAAACTTCCCCATTTTGCAGTTCTCCAAACGTCTATGACTTTCAAATTTTAGTACAGGTAGTTCTTGACTTATGGCCACAATTGGCTCAGAATTTCAGCAAGGCAGTTGTTAAATGAGTTCTACCCAATTTTACAGACTTTTTCCTTGCCAGTGGTTAACTGAATCACGTAGTTATGAAGTGAAGCTGGCTTCACCCATAGATTTTGCTTTTTGGAAGCCAGCTGGGAAGGTTGCAGATAGAGAACACATGCAGGGGTGGGCTTCCAAAAAGTTAGCAACCAGTTCCCTGCCTGGTTGCTGGGTGGGTGTGGCCATGGTGGGTGTAGCCTAGTCAACCTCCTGCCCCACGCCGGGAGGGCTGTTTCACCTCCCCGGGTTCCAGAGACTTTCCTCAGGCTTTCCTTTGGGAGGGAGAAAACGGCCTCCCCAGCAGGGGTGGGATTCAAAATTTCAAAATTGGCTTTTTATTTATTTATTTATTTATTTATAATCGTATTTCTATACCGCTCCCTCTCCGAAAAGGGACTCGGGGCGGTGTACAGCCTAATAAATACATAAAATACAGAGATACAAAATTAAATAGAATTTAAAACCAAATTAAATATAAGTATGGCTGCATCCCAAAAATTTTAAAAATAAGTTAAAATTTAAAAAACCCTATTTACTAAAACCCCTTAAACCCATACTGGGCCAGGCCAGCCTGTTTAAAAAGTAGGGTCTTAACTGCGCGCCGGAAGGAGAGGATATCTGTCGTGGCTCGTATCTCCGGGGGGAGATCATTCCACAGGGAGGGCGCTCCCACAGAGAAAGCACGCACCCTCGGGGCCGCCAGTCGACAACGATCAGGTGGCGGTACCCCAAGGAGGGCGACCCTGTGGGAGCGTACTGGGCGGCGGGAGGTTGTTGATGGCAGCAGGCGGTCCCGTAAGTACCCAGGTCCCGAGCCATGGAGCACTTTAAATACCATCAGTACCACCTTGAATCGAATCCGGAAGGCCACAGGAAGCCAGTGCAGCCTGCGGAGAAGTGGTGTTACGTGTGCGCCTCGAGGGGCGCCCACGATCACCCGCGCGGCTGCATTCTGGACTAACTGCAGCCTCCGGAGACTCTTCAAGGGGAGCCCCATGTAGAGAGCATTGCAATAATCCAAGCGGGAGATAACGAGGGCGGAAGTGACTGTGCGAAGTGCGCCCAGATCCAGAAAGGGCCGCAACTGGTAAATCAGACGAATCTGATAAAAAGCCCCCCTGGCGACGGCTGCGATATGTTCTTCCAAGGACAGCCGCACATCCAGGAGGACACCCAAGTTGCGCGCCCTTTCCACGGGGGTCAAAACCTCTCCCCCCACGGCCAGCGAAGGAATAAGCTGGCTGTATCTGGGCGCAGGAAACCACAGCCACTCGGTTTTGGCCGGGTTGAGACGAAGCCTGTTACGACCCATCCAATCCCGCACGGCCTCCAGGCACCGGGACATCACTTCGACGGCTTCGTTGGGGTGGCCCGGGGTAGAGATGTACAGCTGAGTATCATCAGCGTACTGATGGAACTCCACCCCAAAGCCACGGATGATCTCACCCAGCGGCTTTACATAAATGTTGAACAGCAGGGGCGAGAGCACCGACCCCTGAGGCACCCCACAAAGCAGGGGCCTTGGGGACGATCTCTGCCCCCCCGTCAACACAAATTGCGAGCTGTCGGAGAGGAAGGAGGAGAACCACCGTAATACGGTGCCTCCAATCCCCAACCCCCCAACCGCTGCAATAAGATACTGTGGTCAACAGTATCAAAAGCCGCCGAGAGATCTAACAGGACCAGGACAGAGGAACAACCTCTGTCCCGAGCCCTCCAGAGATCATCAACCAACGCGACCAACGCCGTCTCCGTGCTATGCCCGGGCCTGAAGCCCGATTGGAGGGGGTCAAGATAACTCGCTTCATCCAGGAACCGGGGAAGCTGACGGGCCACCACACTCTCTACAACCTTCGCAACAAAGCGAAGGTTGGAGACAGGACGGTAATTTGATAACAATGCTGGGTCCAGGGACGGTTTCTTGAGGAGGGGCCGCACCACCGCCTCCTTCAAGGCGGCAGGTAAAAGCCCCTCTCTCAAGGAAGCGTTTATAATACCCTGGAACCAGCCTCGTGTCACCTCCCGAGTGGCCAAGACCAACCAGGAGGGGCACGGGTCCAACAAACAGGTGGTGGCATTCAGTCCCCCCAGCACCCTGTCCACGTCTTCAACAGTAACAGGGTCGAACTCAACCCAACTGGCCTCACCGATATCCACCCTCGCCCCCCCGCCCGGAGATGCCCAGTCGGAGTCCAGCTCGTCCCGAATCTGAGCGATTTTATCCTGCAGAAACCTAGAAAACTCCTCAGCCCGTCCCTGTAAGGGATCCTCCCGCGCTTCCATCTCTAAAAGGGAGCGGGTCACCCTAAACAGGGCGGCTGGGCGGTTTTCCGCAGACGCAATAAGGGTGGAGAGGTAAGACCTCCTCGCCACCTTCATCGCCACTAAATACGTCTTAATATAAGATCGTAGAAGTGTTCGGTCAGACTCAGAGCGGCTAGCCCTCCAACTACTCTCTAGGCGTCTTTTCCGGCGCTTCATCTCCCTTAGCTCCTCAGAAAACCAAGGAGCCAATTGGGATCGGCACCGGGTCAGAGGCCGCAAGGGCACGACCCGGTCAAGGGCCCCAGCAGCCACCCTATCCCAGGTAGCAACCAGGCCCTCAACCGAGTCGTGTGTGTGAGCTTCGGGAAATGGCCCAAGCTCCATCAGGAACCTATCCGGGTCCATCAGACGCCTGGGGCGGTACCATTTAAGCGGCCCCGCCTCCCTGCGGTCGGGGGGTGCGGAACGGAAGTCGAGCCTCAGGAGCGAGTGATCTGTCCATGACAGGGGTTCTATAACTATATCCCCTACACCCAGACCACTCTGCCACTGATCAGAGACAAAAACTAAATCCAGGGTGTGACCTCCCACATGAGTAGGGTCCCGAATTAACTGGGTCAGGCCCATGGCTGTCATGGAAGCCATGAACTCCTGAGCAATCCCCGAGGTACCGCCGGCAGAGGGAAGGTTGAAATCCCCCATGACCATAAGCCTGGGGGTCTCAACCGCCACGCCAGCTATAACCTCAAGGAGCTCAAGCAGGGCTGATGCCGCATAGCAGGGAGCCAGGTATGCGATCAACAAGCCCACCTGTACCTTGGGGCCGAACTTCACGAAAAGAGACTCACACCCGATCGTCTGAGAAACAGTGGATTCCCTCGGACACAGATCCTCCTTAATAACCACCGCAACACCCCCACCCCTCCCCTGGGCCCTCGGCCGATGAAAAACCCGAAACCCGGCTGGGCACATCTCCACAAGGGGAACTCCCCCCTCTGGGCCCAGCCAGGTCTCGGTAACACCCACCAGGTCCGCTCCCCCCTCACAAATCAGATCATAAATGAGGGGGGCTTTATTAATAACGGACCTGGCGTTACACAACATCAGCCGAAGGCCCCGGGCCCGATCGCTCACACCCCCCGGGGAACGGGACATAACAAGGGGGTCGGAGCGCGCCACCGCCATCAAATAGCGGGGGCGCGCTCCCAAAACAGAATGTGGCCCCCTATAACCGCCAAATCTGCCTCTCCCACTCACCGTACTAATAGTTTTAAAATCACCCTCCCTGGGACAACCCCCCATCCTCAATACAGCCCCATCCCCCTCCCGGCAACGCTCAACCCACGACCCGGTCCCAGCCCCAGGCAGGTTGTCCCCCAACCCCCGCCCGGCCAACCCTAACCTCTTTAAGAATCTTGTTAAAAATTTTAAACAACCCTCCCTCCCACATTTCCGGCGACCCCACCATCTCTCCGGATCCCAAGATCCGTCCTTGAGATAAGTCTTGGAGAGGCAAGAGGGCCAACTCTGAGATAGGGGGACATATCTCAGGGCCCACAGATGTTTCAAGGAGTATGTCAGTTTTGTCTTTGGCTGGATCTTCTCTGACTGCCATCGACCAGGCCAAGGCCGAACCAAGCGGGACCCAAATCCGGGCCGGAGTAGTCGCACCCCACCGACAGCTGGCATCCGGCCTCGCGGGGGATCCGTCACTCGGGGGCGCAGGTCATGTTTTCTGGCCTCGCCGCAGGCCCTCTCACAGTCCACGGCAACGGCCCCAGCCCCGGCAACACTCCTCCACCTCCAGTTCCGATGGAAAACGCCGGGCACCTCATCAAACCTACGCCATCCCCGAGTAGATGAAAATGCCGAGGACTGGCCAAACAGCGCCCCCGTCGCCCGAGAGGCCCCAAGAGCCCCCAGCAACAACGGCTCCGGCCCCGAATCCAGTCCCAGCTCCGGCCTCCACATCAACGGCGGTCCCAACGGCGGCAATGATGGTCTCAGTGGCCTCAGCAGCGACGGTGGCGACAGCTCCGGTAACAACAACGGCCCCAGCGGCGGCGGCGGCGGCCTCAACGGCCCCAACGACAACCTCCTCCGGCCTTCCCATGGCTGCCTCCGCGTCGGTGGCAACCCCCGTGGCGGGACTGACCTCCATGGCGGCGTCGACAACAGCGGTCCCAGCGGTCCCGGCGGTGGTGGCGGCAGCCTCGGAGGCCCCAACAGTGGCCTCCTCCGGCCTCCCCACGGTCTCTCCTGCGCCGGCAACGGCCTCAGCGGCCCCGGCGGCAACGGCAGCTGCAGCGGCCTCAGCAACGGCCTCCTCCGCCCCTGTGCCAGCGGCGGCGACCCCGGCCTCGGCAACGACCTCAGAGGCTTAGCAACGGCGCCGGCCACCGGCGACAGCTCCAACGGCCGCAACAACGGCCCCGATCCTGATGGCGTCACCGACGGCAACAGCGGCCCCAGCTGCGGCGCCGACGGCAGCAGCGGCCCCAACGGAGGCTTGATGGTCATGTTATTGGCTGGGCGTGGCCAACTCAATATCATCGAGGCACGCATCTCCTCGCCTGGCCCCTCAAGGCTGTGGGGATGCTGCAATAGTCGTAAGTGTGAAAAATGGTCATAAGTTACTTTTTTCAGTGCCACTGTAACTTTGAATGGTCACTCCACACAAGCAAAGTACCAGCAAAGGAGGGGAAAAAAACTCCAGAGATGTTCCTGAGACAGGAAGTCAAGTCCTGCCAAGAATGTAATAAGAGTTAACAGAGAGGCAGTTTCTGTAAGCAATACCAGAATGTTTCCTTCCTGCCTTCCTTACAGGATTAGGCCAGTAATTTCTTCTATCAACCGGTTCTCCGAACTGCTTAGAATGTTAACAACCAGCTCTAGCGAATAGGTGCGAACCGGTAGAATCCCACCCCTGCTCCCCGGGCTGCGGAAGCTTCACTGAACCGGCCATAAAATTAACTAGTTTTCCCGAACTGGGGCAAACTGGTAGCAGCTCACCTCCTGATCACATGACCCTGGGATACCGCAACTATTGTAAATACATACCAAGATGTCTGAATTGTGATCATGTGACTGTGGGGATGCTATGATGGTCATATGTACTGATCATAAGTCACTTTTCAAAGCCCTTGTAACTTTGAATGGTTGCTCAATGAATCATTGTAAGTTAAGGGCTACCTGTAGTGCCATTGCTTTCTGTCATGTGGCTTTGGAATAAATAAAAACTGTTTAGTTAGTAAATATTATAACAGCCAATCCCTTTTTTTAAAAAAAAATAAAGACTCAAATCATTAAATGCAAAGATTGCTCACTGTCCACTAGTGTAATTGAATCAAAAATCACTCTTTGGAAACATCTGCTCACAACTTAGTATCTCAACACTCCTTGTCCTAGGAGAGCCATGCCAAGTCTTAATTACATCATTAGTTATTTGCTCTAGGCCAGATAATGAGAGGCACGCCTTAGCTACAGCAAGCAATTCAAGGCTGAGAGAGAATACTGTGTAGCCAGGCCTTGACAGATAATTCTGCCATGGACAATCTCGTCTGAGGGGTCTTTGGTGCTTTCTGAACTTGCTTGCTTTCTTGCAGATGTTTCATTACCCAAACTAAGTTCATCGGTGCTTGTCTTTTCTACCTATTTTCCCCTTTTTCCTTTGAATTTTAGATATTAAAATTGCGCAGTGCTTGGAAATCAATATCCAAGATATGCTTTGGAGCGTGAAAAAGTGCAAGTGTTGTGCCTGATGGCAACACCTTAGACCCTCTGCATCTTTTCTAAAGATCATGCACGATTGGTTTAAGGAGCTGCCAACAACTATTATGTTGGTTCTCATGTGCTCTAAAACACCATTTGAATTTGGAATGCTGCAGAGCCCTACCATTTGGGCTATGGGCATAAACTAACTAACTTTAAATGTTCCAATTATATCATTGACTGAGTGGTGTCAGTTTAATTCTGTGCCCAGGTGGGTCTGTAAGATTCAGACTAACCTATGAGGGCTTAGCTGATGGGAATAGTTGATTCTACTTTAGTTGGGGCCAATTAAAAATTTTGTGGAGACCATAAGACCTAATAAAATTAGATGCATCATTTGTTAGAATAAACTAAGTGTATAAATGAATATATTCTTTTCTCCACTCCCCACTTTATTAAATTTCAACAAAGAGTAAAATATACAAAAACAAAGAAAAATTAAAAAGGAAAAAATGGGGGGAATATATGCTTTTCTAAATAAATTCTTTCAGAGATAGATTCAGATTAATCTGAATCTGTCTCCATTCCGCTATCACGTAGTAGTCCAGATTTGTCATGAGAATGATTAGATATTTATGCCACCTTTTATAGCAATAGCATTTAGACTTATATATCACTTCATAGTGCTTTACAGACCTCTCTAAATGGTTTACAGAGTCAACATATTGCCCCCAACAATCTGGATCCTCTTTTTTGCCGACGTTGGAAGGATGAACAACTCAATGTTCATAGGCTTTTGGAAGGATGAACAACTCAATGTTTATAGGGTTTTATAGGGTTTTAAATTTGATTTTAATTGGTTTTAATCCTTATTTTTAAATCCTTGTCTCGTTTTTATTATTCAGCCACGATATTTAATCTTTTTAATTGTTTTTAATTATTATGTTGTTATTGTATTTTTTAATGGCTGTACACTGCCCCGAGTCCTTCAGGGAGAAGGGGCGGTATATAAATCTTTTTATATAAATAAATAAATAAATAAATGTGGCAGATGTACCTAATACTCCTATCTTCTATTTGTCTCCACATAATGACCCCATTAAGTGAGTTGGGCAAAGAGTAACTGGCCCAGAATCATCCAGCCATTTTTCGTGTCTACTGAGGGCCAGAACTCACAGTCTCCTGGTTTCTAAGACCAGCAACTTAACCACCAAATCAAGTTGGTTCTAATAATTGTGCAACTTGTTACAAGTTAGAGACACGAGGCTTAACTGTGTACTTGCCAGTGAGGTTCTCCAGCTACTCCCTTTTGTTGTTTTTAAAATTTAAACTTCAAAGGCACAGAGAAAAGAATGATCCACAGGGAAAACAGTGGAGAAGGTGGAACCCAAGGCTGGGAAAAACAGTATTAGACATTATCTGGCTGGAATCCTCAGAGAGGAGAGATCTAAGAACAACTGAGATATCAACAAATCTATTCCAGGCAACATTTATTTGAAATAAATAAAATTGTCCTGCTAGTGATCTTTATTTTGGAATGTGTGTGTAGTTATTTAGGCTTTATAATTTTGGATATTTGTTTTTTTGTGAAATTTTTACTCTCTGTACATCCTCAGTGAATTTTTGTACATCCTAAGATGTTTTCCAGTCAAGAGTTGCTGTTATCCTACTAGAAGATTTATCACCTTGTCCCTGCCTAGAATCTTATTTTTATCTTGTAGCTTTCTATGGGACTAACTTTAACAAAACAGTATTTTTATCTCTTTTTCTCTGCCCAAAGACAATATAGAAAAATCCAATCAAGTTTCAATCATTTATTTTCTTAAATCTAGTGGATAGAATCTTGCCAAACTAAAGCTATAACTTTCTAAACTACTAGTTATCCACTGAGAGATTTCAGGGGTGTGGGTCCTATCTAATAAAATGAAATTCAACATGACAAAAGTAAGATACTACATTTAGGAAAGAAAAACCAAATGCATAGGTATAGAGTAAAATCTTCTTTGTCTTAGAGTAATTAGAAAAAAGTCAAGACAACTCTGGTTTATTGCAGAATCTCAAGGCTGCTTTGCATAACAAATAAATCCCTGTTTAATTTACTAATTCTAAATATTATTTTATTTGAAAATGACAAATTTTGAATTTCTTTCTGAAGAAACCAGCATTTATACATATATTCTACCCTCCAAGCAATGGCCCAGTACTTATGTGCGCAGTGGACACATTCAGGAGTGTGCAAAGCTTCATTTGTGGAAGTGGCAGGCAGGTGAGTGCCCTTTGTTTACACAAATGGAATTGTGCTTGATCACGTGCTCAAATGTTGCTTGAACAAAACTATCCCTTTTCTCCCTCCAGCAGCTGATGCCAGTCTACAAACCCGAGACGGTTGGGACCACTGTTCTAGATGTACATGTACTCAACTGGATTTTCCTATTTTGTGGTAGAATTACTTATTCTCATAACTTCAGCTGCTTGATATATCCAGAATGAGCAATACAGCTAATGAAAGATGGTGGCAACATTGGTAGGCAGGAGGATTCAAATAAAATTTAAATACGTGTCTTGTGTACAGCTCTCTCCCCTCCCCATTTCTTAATGGCAGATTGAGAAATCAACTGATTGTGATTTTATTGTAAATGGATTTCATTCTGAAAAGAAGACATGAAGAACGTGGGAGAGAAAGGAAGAGGGGAAGAAAGTTAAGTGACTTTGAAGATGAGATGGATGGAAAGAGACACTAGTTCAAATAAATAGCTTTGGATAGAAAGGCAGCAATTTTCAGGCCAATAAATGCTGATGACTGTTTGCCATGGCTTATGTAAAGTAATAGTAGGGAATCTTGTGACTAGAGGCAATATTTAAGGTGTTTGCTTTGTGACAGCTGTAATGGACTTGGGTGCAATGTAGAATTGATGGAGCCACATTACCCACTTGACAAAGCTCAATTTTTTTTTACAGTTTAGTATATTTCCTATCTCAAAATAACAGAAAATGGAATCATACCAATGCCATCACTTTAGATCATTGAGATTGATGACGATATTCTGTTATTAAAAATCCAGCACATTTCATTCAAATAACACTAGAAAGTGATAGCCAAAATTAATCCAAATGTACAGTAAATCTGAATGTAGGTCCAATACTGACAATGAGACAAGAGAAAACTTATAGTGATATAACTGTCATAGTGTCTTTCCCCAAAGCTATATCAAAATCCCATCTACTCTTATCTTTGAATAAACAGAAAGTAATAATAGCATGACATTTGGTGTTCCAGTTGCCAATCTCTATTGCCTTCATTTCAATTTACTTCAGCCACCTGAATTTTCTTCAAAAGAAAGGGTGATAAAGAGATTTTATATATCTTGAGGCTGAACCTCTGACAATATCAGTATAAAGGAGGAAAATACTGTTTCAGCACTGATAAAGCTAAGGATGATTTAAAGGTATCTCACTTACGGATTGTAGACAACCTGAAAATAATGCCATGGGGACATTAGAGAAAAATAATATTACTATCTCATGTTTGTGGGGTTCAAGTGCCAAATGTTTCTGAAAAAATCACCCTTTCATTTAAAAGAGTGATATTTGCCAAATACTTCTGTAAAAATGGCATCCCCTGTAAAATAGCTGAATGCAAAAGAGATATCATAGAAATGATTTATATTGAATTTCAGCCTTTTCCACCTAGAATGCATTAGGATGAATTATTGCCCTCTGCCTATGATATTTAAAATTTAAGCAAAACTCCCATGTTTTATTTTGGAGAATTGTTTCTTATTCACTGTTCTTCAGTAAAAAGTTTCACTCTTATCTGTGCATAGGTTGGGAATTCGATAAATATCATTGGATATGTCTAGTTTGATGAAAAGAAGGGCTGGGGTGATAGCAGTGTTCTAATATCTCAAGGGCTGCCACAAAGAAGAGAGAGTCAAACTATTTTCCAAAGCAAAGCAGGACAAGAAACAATGGTGGAAACTAATCAAGGAGAGAAGCAACTTAGAACTAAGGAGAAATTTCCCGACAGAACAATTAATCAGTGGAACAATTTGCCTCATGAAGTTGTAAATGCTCCAACACTGGAAGGTTTTAAGAAGAGATTGAATAACCATTTGTCTGAAATAGTATAGGATTTCCTGTCTAAGCAGGGGGTTGGACTGGAAGACTCCAATATCCTTTCCAACTCTTTATTCTATTCTATTCTATTCTATTCTACTCTACTCTATATTCTATTCTATATTCTATTCTATTCTATTCTATTCTATTCTATTCTACTCTACTCTATATTCTATTCTATATTCTATTCTATTCTATTCTTCATTCTTCTATTCTATTCTATTCTACTCTACTCTATATTCTATTCTATATTCTATTCTATTCTAGTCTTCATTCTTCTATTCTATTCTATTCTATTCTATTCTACTCTACTCTATATTCTATTCTATATTCTATTCTATTCTAGTCTTCATTCTTCTATTCTATTCTATTCTATTCTACTCTACTCTATATTCTATTCTATATTCTATTCTATATTCTATTCTATTCTATTCTATTCTATTCTTCATTCTTCTATTCTATTCTACTCTACTCTATATTCTATTCTATATTCTATTCTATTCTATTCTATTCTATTCTATTCTATTCTATTCTACTCTACTCTATATTCTATTCTATATTCTATTCTATTCTATTCTTCATTCTTCTATTCTATTCTATTCTACTCTACTCTATATTCTATTCTATATTCTATTCTATTCTATTCTTCATTCTTCTATTCTATTCTATTCTACTCTACTCTATATTCTATTCTATATTCTATTCTATTCTAGTCTTCATTCTTCTATTCTATTCTATTCTATTCTACTCTACTCTATATTCTATTCTATATTCTATTCTATATTCTATTCTATTCTATTCTATTCTATTCTTCATTCTTCTATTCTATTCTACTCTACTCTATATTCTATTCTATATTCTATTCTATTCTATTCTATTCTATTCTATTCTATTCTATTCTGCTCTGCTCTACTCTATATTCTATTCTATATTCTATTCTATTCTATTCTACTTTCTATTCTACTCTACTCTATTCTATTCATAAAAGAAAGGAATGCGACTTCAGGACTATTGACAAAAATATATCTGTGTGGAGATTTGATCCATGAAGTCTCTTAAAATTTTCTAAAATTACTTGGAAAGCACTAAGTAAATAAACAACCAGTTATATTCTACTTTGTCTAGCAATGCTATACAGATTATAATATATGAAGTTAAAGGAATCCATAAAATTACCACTTAGAAAAACCATAATGAATGAAAATGAGTTTCAATATTATTAATTAAAAATGTTGCCACAATGAGATGTTTTATTTGTCATTACAGGTATTCCTCATCTTATTTATTTATTTATAATTTATAAAAAATGACCATAATTGAGCCCAAAATTTGTTGCTAAGTGAGTGAAGTGGGTTTTGGCCCATTTTATAACCTTTCTTGCCATAGTCATTAAGTGAACCACTGCAATTGTTAAGTTAGTGATACGGTTTTTAAGTGAATCTGACTTCCCCATTGACTTTGCTTGTCAGAAGATGATCCCACCGTCATAAATATGACTCAGTTGCTAAGTTGCTAAGCAACTGACTTTTGATCACATGGCCAGGGGGAATCTGCAGTGGTCATAAGCCACAGTGGGATTCAAAATGTTTTACTACCTGTTCTGTGGACATGGCATTGTGGGCGTGGCTTGGTGGGTGTGGCAGGGGAAGGATATACTGCATAATCCCCACTCCCTCCCCACTAACCTGCTTTTCAGCTCCCTGGGTAGGGCAACCAAAGAAGACCTAGCTGATCATCTGGGACTTGGGAGGCGGAGAATATATTGGGGGCGGGGCCAGTCAGAGGTGGGATTTGCTGGTTCTCTGAACTACTCAAAATGTCCGCTACCGTTCTCCAGAACAGGTCAGAACCTGCTGGATATCATCTCTGGTCGTAAGCATGAAAAACGGTCATGTCACTTTTTTCAGCATCATTGTAACTTTGATCAGGCACTAAACAAACTGTTGTAAGTTAAGGACTACTTCTATTTTATTTACAGAAATTTAAAACAAAAGGATAGGGTAAGGAAAAATAAGGGGGAAAGAATGGGTGAAGGAAAACTTCTCAAACATCTACAGGAAGTCCTTAGTTAATGACAGTAATTTAGATCATGACTAAGCAACATGACCATAAAGCATGACCTCAATTATAACAGCCGTTCCAGAATTCTGGTTGCTGTCATTATGTGAATCTCACGTGGACATTAGGTGCGATGCCACATGATTGCCGTTTGTGACCACTTGCTAGCTTCCCCATTTATTTTACTTGTGAGTATCTGGCAGTGAAGGTTAATAATGGTGATCACATGATTGTGAGATCCTGCAGGATCCTATGGGATCCTGTATTTGTGAATCAGTTGCCAAGTATTCAAACTGGGATTGTGTGACTCAAGAACACTGTGGATAGTCCTTATTTCCCTGCTAGATTGTGTAGGGGAAGCAAAGTTCATCCATCTCTCTGTCTGTCTCTGTCTCTTTCTCTCTCTCTCTGTGTCTCTCTCTCTCTGTCTCTCTTATCTATCTATCTATCTATCTATCTATCTATCTATCTATCTATCTATCTATCTCTATTATCTACCATATCTCTGTCTGTCAATCTATCTAGCTGTCTATCATCCATCAATACATAGAAACTATTTCCATTTAGTTATTTTCCCAGAATCCCAGCAATCAATTTTCCTGTGAGTTCTAGATTTATTTTTTTATTTTTTTTATTTTATTTGTCAAATGCTTACAATATAATGTGTATAAGAATAAACATAAGTATAAATACATGAAATAGGTATGAATAATTGGGGACATTAGGACAGGGACGGTAGGCACGATTGTGCGCTTATGCACGCCCCTTACAGACCTCTTAGGAATGGGGTGAGGTCAATAGAGGTTAGTTTGAGGGTAAAGGAGTGGGGATTTGAGCATGTGACAACAGAGTCAGGTAGTGTGTTACTCTGTTGCTGAAGTCGTATGTCTTGCAATCAAGTTTGAAATAGTTTACATTAAGTTTATATCTGTTGTGTGCTCTTGTGTTGTTGTGGTTAAAGTTGAAATACTCATTAACTAGTAATACATTGTAACAGATAATTTTATGTACTATGCTTAAGTCCAATCTTAGTTCAAGGTTGTCTAAGTCTAGAATCTCAAGCCTGGTGGTGTAGGGCAGTGGTTCTTAACCTTTTTGAAAGAATCGCCCCCTTGAGCCATTAAGAAAGTTATCTCACCCCCCTCCCCCAACATAACCTCTCAATAACAGGGAAATAATTCTTCAATTTATGCGAAATGGGGGAAGGGCGGGGGGACTTGCTGTTAGGAGTGTCCGTGGGCAGCCATGCCTCACCCCCAGCTGCTCCTAACAGGCGATCATGGCGGAGTGCAGAGAGCTCCCTACTCCCTTTGCTGCAGACCCGAGACCTTCAGCGCCTGCCGCTGTTGCTTATCCTTCTGCCCATGCCGCTGCTGCGTTTGGACCTGCCGCTTCTGCGTTTGGAGCACCGCCGCCATTTGGAGCTGCCACTTCAGTATTTGGAGCACCGCCACCGCTTCCCCATTTAGGGCACCACTACCGCTTCTGTGTCTGGAGCCCTGCCACCATTTGGAGCACCCCCGCCATGTTTGGAGTGTGTTTGGAGCGATAGCAATGCTCCAAATGGCAGCAGTGTTCCAAACGTGGAAGTGGCAGCTCCAAACACGGCGGTACGAAATAAGTTTCAAAAGTGTCCCCAAAACGTCTCGCTCCATCGCCCCCATACCGCCCCCTTCCATTCCTTCACCCCCACGTTGCCCCTTTTCGTTTCATCGCCCCCCTGAAACCCTTGGGGGGCGATATTGCTCAGGTTAAGAACCACTGGTGTAAGGTATTCTGTTGCAAACAGAGGAGTGTATTACTCTTCTTGTAAAATACTCCTGGACTCGCTCAATTGTATCGATGTCTGATATACAGTGTGGATTCCAGACAGCAGAGCTGTATTCAAGTATTGGTCTAGCAAAGGTTTTGAATGCCCTAGTTTGCAAATCAGTATGTCAGCCTTCAAGATTTGTTTCCTTTGCTTTGCATCTTTTGGCAGTCATAAGTAAAGGAGGGGAGCAGAGGTGAAAGAGTTGTGGGAAATGAGCTGGAGGGTTTGAGAAATATTGTATAAGTTGGGGGGGAAAGTTTCTCGTTTATGCTTCTTTTCTGTGCTATATGTTTATTTATTTTTATTTATTTATTTTATTTATTTGTCAATTGCTTACAAGATAATAGGTATAAGTAAAATATAGTTATGGATACATGGATACATATAAGAAAAATAAAATATAAAAGAAACAATAGGACAGGGACGGTAGGCACGTTGGTGTGCTTATGCATGCCCCCTACAGACCTCTTAGGAAAGGGGTGAGGTCAATAGTAGACAGTCTAAGGTTAAAGTTTTTGGGGTTTGGGGAAGAAACCACAGAGTCAGGTAGAGTATTCCAAACATTGAACTCTCTGTTGCTGAAGTCGTATTTCTTGCAATCAAGTTTGGGGCGATTAACCTTGAGTTTGTATCTATTGTGTGCTCTTATATTGCTATGGTTGAAGCTGAAGTATTCACTGACAGATAAGTCATTGCAATGTATGATTTTATATACCATACTTAGATCAGACCGAAGACGGCATAATTCAAGATTTTCTACATCTAGAATTTCAAGTCTGGTGGCATAAGGTATTCTATAATGAGTAGAGGAGTGGAGAACTCTTCTTGTGAAATATTTCTGGACTTTCTGAACTGTGCTAGTATCAGATACATAATGTGGGTTCCAGACTGATGAGCTGTATTCGAGTATTGGTGTAGCAAATGTTTTATATGCTCTAGTTAGTAGTGTGATATTACCAGAGAAAAAGCTACGTAGGATTAGGTTAACAACTCTTAATGCCTTTTTGGCTATGGAGTTACGGTGGGCTCTATATGTGATTTTATATATATATGTGATTTTCACGCTCAATTCCTCAGATTCAGAATTCTTTTAATGCTACCACTTGATTTCCAGTAAAAGATATCTTTTTCTCTAATTAATGAAGTCTAAGTGTTTCTTTCTTGGATTTTGAATGGAGCACCAGTTGACAAAGTATTACCAGAGAAGAAGCTTCGTAGATTTAAAACTCTTAAAGCCTTTTTGGCAATCTATCGAAAGATAGATGGTTGTAATGAAACAATTACCCATTTTCCAGATTCAGTGGTCCTACCACTGTTAATAGCACCTGATTCTAACATGTCAAGAAAGCTATTTATTCTCTCCACAGTTAATATTCCACTTCTTTGTATTTATGTTATTTTATTTCTCTGCCTTCCTCATTCATTCTCCAGGAAGTTTTAACTATTTGAAGAAGTAACAATTATAGTTAAAACAACTCACAGATTATAAATAGTAGGCCTTGTAAATTATTCATTTTGTAAGAAATACCCAAGGTATTCTACTTAAGTCTATTTGTGAATTGTTAATGAACAGTTCCTGTTATCTGTAATTATACACTACAAATGACTTGCTACAAAATTTGTACAAACAAATATTAGCCAGCGGGTGTTTGGGAAATGCTTCCCTTTGGCTGCAATCCCGAACACACACACACACACACAAACACACACACACACACACACACACACCTATGCATGTATGTATGTACTGTATAAATGTATGTATATGGATGATATGTATATATGCTATATAAATTATACATATATAATTTAAATACAGATAAATAGGTATTATTGGTTTCAGTGAAATGTGGTATTATTGGTTTATAATAGGTATTAAAATAGGTATTAAAATAGGTATTATTGGTTTCAGTGAAATATTATTGGTTTCAGTGATGTCTAGTAATGCTTAGGATCACATTTTAATTTGTTGCTGAATTTTTATTTTAATCCTTCTGCCACTGTTGGTTGATTTTAGTCTTCCATTGGGTAGCCCCTGAATTTTTTTTCTTCTTTCCTGCTTAGAATAACTCTTAAAGTATCAAGCAAAATCAAAATAAGATACCAGGCCATAAGAAAAGGTAAGATCAATTTTTCAGATCCATATTGCAGTTTAAAACTGTTAAATGGTTCTGAAGTTAACAGCTGGGGAAGCATACTGTATTTAGAGACAATATAGTTATCATGAGTAATGATAATTTTCATGGCCGATTGCCTATAAATGTTTGGATAACTTGACAAAGAGTACTCAAGCTGAGAACTATTTTTGATAATAATAATAAAGAACTGTGACAAAGAAAACTCTCTATGTTCCTTATAAATATTTCAATATGTAGGTGCATAATAACCATCTCATTACTGTAATGACATGAGTCTGGAAACAAACAGAAGATGAATACATCATTTCCTAGTTTATATCACTGTATAGCCTGGGAGATTGCAGATAACATTGTCTACTTTCCATATGATGCTATGGCTATCTTTAGCAGAGAAATCCCTTTGTCTGTGAAAGTCAATGCAGACAATCAACTTAAGAGGATCAATAAGGAGTAATTATGTGCAGAAAGAGCAAGGAAACTCAGTCACAGTCCACTTACTAATGATTATACTTTACATAACCTTTTTACAATGGGCTTTCCATTAAATATGCTAGGAACACTGGACTTCTTATCCAAAAATTACCATTAGTCTCAGCCTTTAAATCTCAATACACTGTATGATGTTAAATTAAGATTATTATTACAGCCCTAAGCCCTAAGCTTTAATAATGATTGGCAAACGACAAGTGCATCTTTCCATAGATATTTAAGTCCGATGTTCTACACTTGAGTCTCACTGAGTTTTCCTGCGCCAGAAACGTTTTCATCTCAATCTGGACCTCAGAGTTGATTTGAGGCTTAAATATTACTGAAGTATTCAGAAAAATATGACATTAATGTAGTGCATACACTGATGAACAAACAATACTATGATATAAAAAGAGAGGCTCTAAGATATGTCAAATATAGGAGAAAAGAGAACCACAGGTAGAAATAAAAATGCAATTAATGTCATATTACAAAGTGCAATTATCTGTTCATTCATATTTTCTTATTCACAGATCCTTGAATAGATAAGCACACACCTGAACCTGAATAAGAAGAGATAATGATTCATTTAAGAAGTAACGAAGCATGGTTTTGGAATAATCGATTTTAGACTCTATATGAAATTAACATCTCAGCTATGGTTTTGCAAGTATGTAAATATCAACAAACTATTCCTCCCTAAATTAAGATTACTAAAATTAAGATTTTAATAAAATATTCTGTGGAAAAGAAGACTGGTTAGTTTTCAGTTGGATTCAATGACTATATTCATATGCAGAAAAATGTATCAGATTTCACTGTACAGTCAAAATCTTTCCTTTACTATCTTCAACCACTGGTACCTCTCCCACCAATCCTACAATTCTTCTACAATCTACAGCATAATACAGAATAAACTCTAGACCTCTGCAAGAGTTGAAGCATGATTCTTATCATGCAGAAATAGACTACCTCCCAGTTGAATTCTGTTCATGCGACTATGAAAATGTGTGTGTGCTGAAATAATTGAATGAATACAAAATGATGAAAGAAGTAAAGTGATTGATTAAAATGTTTTATATCCATCCGTCCATTCACCTTATAGCATTTTTTCAGGATCATAGTTTTTCTTAAATAGCTTACAAGCAATATCATAAAGATTTTAATAAACTTGATTTAAATATTGAAAAATTACAATCTATGTAATTAAAATGGTATTGGTTTACAAGAGTAATAAATGGAATGCAGATTTTCAGAAGAACACTAAATTGGCAGCAAATATTTAGAATTTTTATTCTGTTTTGCTGCCCACAAGGCCCTCTCAAATGTTCTAGCAGTGATCTTTTTGGAAAAGGTAACACTTTGGGATCTATTTTGCAGAATGTAAAGCATTATCCTTCTATGATTAAGAAAGAAACAGATCTTTTGCCTTCCCTACCACTTAATTACACAATTAATTTTCCTAGTAAGCACATTGCAAAATGTCACTGCATGGTGGATATGGCAAGTCATCAAGGTGGAAAAAGATTAATCAAATATTTGCTGTCCTTTTTTAAAAAACAAGTTTTATTTCAGTTTTCCACATTTTAAAAACATATCTTTTTAGTGAGCAGCATAATTACAGGTTTCCACATTTACATACAAATATGACCATATTTGTATTCAATTTTTATATTCAACTTCTTATCTTAACGATGCTTTTATACATTTTCTATTTTATTGTATTATTCCAAGTGTTTACCTCTTATTTAATTCACCAGAATTTCTCGTATCTTTACAATTATTATACTTTAATACTTTTAAGTGTCACATTTGCATATTACATCACATACACTTATTACATCCTTTCTTAAATTCTTATTTAAAACAATCATTCTAAAAATAGTTTCCCCTTAAATTACCAATTTAAGTCTGCCACTTCTAAAGTTTATATATTCATTAATTATCTCCCTCTTTAAATCCCATTAAACATTTAACTTTTATTACCTAGAAAAAAATTGAGATTAATAATAACTTTAAGACTACATTGCATATATAGGTCAGATTCTGCATGGTTTCCCCCCTTCTTAATATCATAAGACTTATTTACCATTTTGAAAAAGAAAGTATATTAATCTATTAATTTAATCCTGAACCCTGATGTTAATTCCATTTCAGCTTTCCCCCTATATCATTTCAGTTATTTCAATATATTTAATACACATCTTTATATATTTAAACAAAGGAGCCTGCATTTCGATACTAGAAAATATCAATTCCATTACACCTCCTCATATTATATTTGCTGTCCTTATATTATCATTGCCCTTTTGGAAGGTATTCTTTTTCTTCATACCTAATGAGCAATATAGATGCTCTCTGCATCTTTAATACCTTCATCAGGACATTCAAAAATCCCCAGCAACCGGTTCTCTGCCCAGTTGCTGGGTTGGCATGGCAATGGTGGGCGTGGCCTACTGGAACTTCTGGAAGGCTCATTTTTTGCCTTGTCCAGGCTCCGAAGGCTTCCTTTGAGCCTCTGGAAGGGCAAAAACATCCCCTCCGGGCTCTGGAAGCCGGAAACATTTTCGGACTTCTATAACATCTCCACACAAACCCTGCACTTACCTGCATCCAAAACAGGCCACGTGGCGGTTCCTGGGAGGGGCGGGGCGGGTGGGCTGATTGGTTCAACTACCAGTTTGGTAAACCAGATGTAAATTTAACATACGGTTTGCCCGAACCGGTTCAAACCAGCTGAATCCCATCCCTGATGAGGTCTATACAAATTAATTATCAAGTTAAGTATTAGTACAAATTCATTCCAAGGAAATATGATGATGCTATAGTATCGATACCTGATCATCAACAGTTTTCCTTTTATTTGAAATATGCATTTTGTGAAAAATAAAGAAAGGGTAAATTCAATATACTTTTCTATCACTCACTGAATTTATGGAAAAGAAGGATGTGTGTCCCATATGTAAGTGCAAATCTCTTCCATCAGAGTTGCATTCAGCATAATATGATTTAAACCTTCAGTTCAATTTTTGACCCATCTGTCTTTCACAAGGGTGATATTTAATTTCTCTGGACCTTTTCCTCTTCGTACCTGAAACATAACCAATTTATTTAGGAAACAAAGATCAAACTGCTTTGTGTTTTGACAACCAGGATTTAATCTCATGCAAATTTTTCTTAGTCCAATTCTTTTAACTTGGAATCCGATGTCTTTAATGTTCCCCTTTAGACTGCACCACAGGAACAGGGGGAATTCATTCGAAGTTACACTGATGGAAGCTTAGTCACAGGACAAATGTTTCTGCATTTCTTACAGACACCCCAGGCTTTTCCATATATGTAACTTAATGAATGCTGTTCTAGTACAAGGAACTGAAAGTATGCATGGACTCTTAAAAATAATGTTTACGGTTTTAAGGTTACACACACAGAGAGAGACAGAGAGAGAGAGAGATTTTAGAGCTGTGAATTGGCCAAACTTATGTTTCCCAAACCCATACAATAGATTTGATGTCATATAACTTCAAGAATCCTTCACCTGCTGTCACAGCATTGTTAAATAATAAATTGAAAGTGCACTTTACTTCAATTCCAGTCTTCTTTATAATTTTAAATGTTGTGTACAAGGTTTAGATAAGATAAAATACATATAAAGGTGTAACTATTCAGTTACAACCTGTTTTGTGAAATATGCACACATGTACAATATTTTTATTCCTTTTTTTAAGGTGAATTAATGTCAATAGAAGACTTTACGATTTGATGGGTTCATTTGTCCCTAGTCAACAGGGATCTTTCTGAAATGCAATTACGATTGTATTGTTGTGATTGGTTGCCTAGTCAGATGGATGTTTAGGCTGGAATTGGCATTTTTATTCCCAAGGATCTGGGATAGGCAGATGTTGTTGTTTCATGGTGATAAAGGTACCATTTGCAGGATGTTAAGATGTTCCAAGTTAACCTGTCCTTTGCAATTGACTAATGGTGATTTTGTCAATCCAGATGGTTCTTCAGATCCTTTGGAATTGCATCCAATGCTTCTATTACTACTTTCTTTTGCCACAAATCGTTCTACTTTTATTTGTAGATCTTTCTGTTTTGTGATTCCCAGCCCCAAGTTCTTTCTTCATGTCCATTATCTAGACTTTTGACTTTTTTATTGACAATTGTTAATATGTTATGTGGCAGGTGCATGTCTCTTTGAATTCCAAAGTCCTCCCTTTAGTTTCTTTATTTTCAGAAGCACTTTAGCTTCTTCATTTTCTATGGCTTTGTTTATTTTATGGTCTTGCCAGTACTTGCTTGCCAGCAGCCAGTTTGTCTTGTGGAGTATTACTAATAATGTTAGTTAACAGATAGATTATAATATTTCTATGATCTATTTTCCAATAGGATGTTTGGAAGTTTCAGAAAAATTCCAGAAAACTTATTTCTCTATTTGCAGTGTTTTGAAGTAGCCTTTCAGTTTTACAATGAAATAAATAATAGCTTCAAAATTTATTGCATTTGAAGGTCATTTTTTTCTTGTGTACTAGTTTCATGATGTATTCATTATGACCATGAACATTTTTTGGGAAGAAACCATAAAATAATCAAAGCATTAGACAGAGAAGCACAAATATGAAATGTACTGTTATTAATCCCCTTTTTTCATTTCCAAAGTTCAGAATCTGCTGGGAGAAATTTGGTAGAATGATCTATGTATTTAATTTGTTCTAGATAAGCATTAGAAGAATTCACATCAGAGAATCAGTGACCTTATGAGTATCATGGGAATCCAGTTCCCAACAGCCTGAACTGGTCAATAAATCAGAAGAACAAGCATGGAATCTGATTTGAAGATCTACCCCTTCCTCATTTTTATTACAGCAACAAAAACCACATAAATTAGATTTGATATCATACTTCTTAATATTTGACCCCTAGTTGCATTGTATCAAAGATATTCACAAATGTTCCCAATCTCAAAGTTCAGGACAAGTGGACGTAATTTTTGTTTAGCACCATTAGATGCACACTACAATTTTTCTTATGATTCCATGAATAGCAACTTTTTCTTTCTTTTTCATAAGCATTTGTACTTGACATAGGAAGCAAATGTGCTAATCAGAAAAAAAAAGGGGCTTCTTATTATTATCTTCCAATGAAATAAATTCAGGCAAAACAATAATTGTGGTGGAATCTAGTACCATAAAAAGCTGATGGGTTCTAGAAGAAACTTCTACTATGGTAGAAGAAATATCATGAACATTTTTACTTTTTAAAATAACATGTACATGTTTATATTTATGGTGTGAAATGAAATTAAATTTATCTTTCCAGTATCTACTCACCCATAACAACATATAGAGGCTACTTCTTTTCTTATTTAATCTTATGGAGTCATTGAATATAAATCACAAGTTTTTGTTTTGTTAATACTTATTAATTTTTGTTAATAACTGTGTGGTGATGCAATGGTTGGAATGCAGTATTATAGGCTAATTCTGCTGACTGCCCTCAGTTCGATCCTGACCGGCTCAAGGTTGTCTCAGCCTTCCATTATTCCAAGATCAATAAAATGAAGACCCAGATTACTGGGGCCAATTTGCTGACTCTGTAAACTGCTTAGAGGGGTCTATAAAGTACTATGAAGTGGTGTATAACTCTAAGCGCTAGTGCTGTTGTCTTACAAGTCTACTGCACTATAATACATTTTCTCAGACTCCTAATCACAGAAGACTTGCAAAGTCTGGTGCGCATTAGTTTCTTCTGAATTATCATGAAGACTAACCTAAGGTCGATTCCATGAAGATGCATGAGAAGTAACATTTTTGAAAGATGTGCCAATTCATTTTCTTACAATTAGGTCTGAAGACAGGAAAATGTTTATTCAGTTTCATAAATACTCATATTAGTAGGTAACATTATAGTGGCTAAATATAGTTGCGACTATCATTATTAACCTATTTTAGAAGGCACCTAAGCAATCAAAGCTTCAGTGCAAACAAGACTGATGACCATTCATTCATTAACTGGCATGAATTCATGAGATGTAAAAGTTATCATAAATCAGATGTTTTCAAACTACTGTGCTGGCTAAGCATGAAATAGTTAATTGCTAAGATCTGAATTATTTTAAGATAGTATCCAGTGGGATATAGCATTTTGCCTGAAATACTTTTAGAATGGCATTGTACTACAGCTATTCAGTACCGCTCTTTTATAAATCTGCAGTTTTCACCGCTCATTAAGGCTGAATAAATACATATGTAGGACGGTATTGGCAGCTAGGAATGTGTCCCCAAGGTTAATAGATCTTGGCACTGACTATTTTTCTTTAGTATCACTTTTCGATATAATGAATGTATGGTGTTGGCTCATTTCTTCTCTTGCAGAAAAAGTTGCAATAATACAAAAAGAAAACAAAAGTGGTCTAATCATTCATGTGCTAAGCAGCTTCACAGAAGTTGTTTATCACATGCTTTGGGAAGCTAAAGGGAAGCTAGAAAGTGAGATTGCTTAAAACATCACTTAATATGTTCCTGGCAAAGACGACATTCAGAACAGGACCTCCAGATTTATAGTTACTATTTATTTTATTTGTTAACTACCAGCTACCAATCAAGCTGTTTAAAATAAAAAATTACCTCAAATTAAAAGTAAACTTTAATACATGATTGGTTTTATTTAATCAGTTTTTAGTGAGTATCAGTTTTTAGAGACCACAGACATACTGTTGTTGTGGTTTTCCAAGAGCCGGTGCAGACAGCAGCAGAGTCGGACACTGGGGAAAAACGAGGACCAGTCTGGAAGTCTGGAGAGGACTCAGATGAGGGTCCTGAGGCCAATGCAGAGATGGGGCCAGGACCATCTGGGAGTGGGGTGCTGATTCCGGAGCGTCCAGAGTCTGGCAGCAGCAAGACAGAGGAACCAGGGGAGCCCCTTCCCAGTGTGCAGGTGCTCAGAGCTGCTAGAAGGCAAGAGCAGCTGAAACAAAAGGGGCGACTTGGGAGTAAGGCTGGGAAGTGATTGCCCCTCCCATGAGGTATAAAGAACAGGCAAAAGTGAAGAAACCTTTGCAGGAAGCAAAGTCGTTCATTCTATTCAGATTAATCCTTGAAGCTCTGTGTGGACTTTGTACTTGGGTTGGTTTTTTTATAGTTTATTTGGCACTTTTGTTGTTGGCAGCAATTCAAAGGAGAGAAAGGTGGGTGCTTATCTCAAGGGACTGTTTGGGACTCATTACGGGCTGGGAATGAACATAATTCCCAGCACTGAAATAAAACAACAATTGTTTTAACTAAGCGTGTGCTTAATTATGGTCTCGGAAGCCTTGATCAGAACAACTATGGACTTTCTCCACAATGATCTATCCCCAATTGGGCCTATCTAAATAGATTTAAAATCATTTAATCTAGGTCCCACTGTCCCTGTGAAGCTATTCTTGTCAGTCAAATGCTTATTACTGTTATTATCAAATGCTGTAGATATCTACGGCCCAATAAATGACAACCTCAGCTTGATCTTTTCTGGATTCAGTTTGAATCTGGTTTGAATCTCACTAGGTTGACAAAGGGTCTAAGTCAGGAGTCTCCAAACTTGGCAACTTTAAGACTTGTGGACTTCAACTCCCAGCATTCTCCAGCCAGCTATGCTGGGAGTTGAAGTCCTCAAGTCTTAAAGTTGCCAAGTTTGGAGACCTCTGGTCTAGGTTGAGCTAAGCTAGCTAGTTTCTGAAAAAGAAATAGAATCCTAGAATAATGCAGTGGTAAACCACTTTTTTTTTGCCAAGAAAACTTCATTATTTTGTCCCCATAGCCACTAGGAGTCAAGCTCAATCCAAGAGGGTCTACCTTTTAATTGATATCTGGATATATACATAATTATGTTATAAATCTTCTTCAATGGGGAAATTATAAGCTCAACAGTGGGTTAAAATCTGAGTTCAGCTATGGAGGTTCATAAATAGCTTGTTCAAAATACTCTGCCTATTGAATTTTATCAAGGGAAAATACCCCTTGAAGAAAGGATGAAATGTACATTCAGTCAATTGAAGCGGTGGCTTAACTAATTTTTCTGCAAAGAATATCTGCTGCCATCTGTTGACTTTTTGTGGTCTTCTAATTTCACATATAAATTAGCTCATTATATGCTAGTCACGCAGTCTGCTCTCATAACAGATACTTTCCAATTAGCCATTAAGAATTACAAACCATATGCTTCCATTGGGTGATTAAGAAGTAATAAAAGATCTAAAACTCAGGTAAGACTAAAAAATCCAAAAGTGTACTAGATTGAATTATATGTATGTGTATGTACACACACACACACACACACAAAGTGACCTTGACATTTTGGGAATTGAAAGTTTGTTCACTGGTTCTGCATGACTTCATTTCTTTGTTATCATTGCATTCATTTGAATCTGTGCTAAATATTAAGTTCCAGCATTTCATTCATATAGTTGCTTTGAAAATGTGAATATTTCTTTAAAAAAAAAGTATGTATGACTGAGAAGATAATCTCACTTGAAAAAAAATTTTTTTTTACTTATTTTAAGATCTCAGTCACATCTGTATTTCAGGTTCCCATCTAATTTTTCCCAGCATGAAACAAAGGTGTTGAACAATTTCAAATATGCTTTATTTGATTCAATAAAATAGAATTTAAAAAGGTGAAAGCTAAAAAGAGACTTGTACTTTGGGGATATTACAATCTGATCTTCACAATACAGCTACGTGGAAATGTGCAGTGGTTAAACTCAAAGGAAAGTTCTCAGGACTGCCCCCAAAATAGCAGATGCTTATCAATATAGAAAAGTTTGCAAAACTAGTTCCAGGAGTTTAGACTCTACAGTCAGGCAGATTATGTACAAATGGAGACAATTCAACATTGTTAGCCTCTCAGGAGTGATCAACCAACCAAAATCACACCAGGGGAAAGACATGTAATCATTGGTGGGATTCAATTTTTTTTTACTACCTGTTCTGTAGACGTGGCTTGATGGGCATGTTGTAGCTTGGTGGATGTGGCTTGGTGGGCATAGCAGGGGATGTATACTGCAAAATCTCATTCCCTCCCTACCCTACTAACTTACTTTCCAGCTCTCTTCTCCTATGCAGGACAACAAAAGAAGACCAGCTGATCAGCTGGGACTTGGGAGGCAGAGAATAGATGGGGGCGGGGCCAGTCAGAGGTGGTATTTGCCGGATCTCCGAACTACTCAAAATGTCCACTACCGGTTCTCCAGAACTGGTCAGAACCTGCTGAATACCCACCTCTGCATGTAATATTCTGGCAGGCCTCAAAGAATCCCAGGGTAATATCTGGCATTCCATTCCATAGTGTTCTAAACCAACCCCTGGATTGGCATGCCAAGAATTGGGCCATGCAAATAAGCAAAGCCCTATCAATGGGATGCAGGCAGCACATAAAACCAGGCCCCCATCTAGTCTGTGGAAAAACCTCTCTCCACAGAACCGGCCCCTGGTGCCCAAAGGTTTGAGGGCCACTGTTCTACCACTCTGATTTATTACATTGGTTTCTTTGTATGTGACCCGACCATTTTAGGAAACTGGTGATGGGCCTTTTATTTGTCTTCACTTTTATATATAAATTCAATCATTTTCAATGAGAGATATCAAAGGAAAAGGTTTTGAGTCCAAAAAGCTGAATAGTATGGCTAAGATATCAAATGTGCATGAAATCTGTTGTGGTTAAAGAATTAATTATTGTTAATTCCCAACAATATTTTAAATGCATAGGGTTTGGAATATTTTCTATTCCAACTGATAAATTGTGTGAAATGATAGAAGAGTTTTAAATATGTCTGATCCTGTATTGTAAGGTTCACCTACAAGAGGAGTGAGGCAGAATTTTGGCAGCGTAAAGCTTTCCCAGACAGAATCCTGGATTAAGAGACTAGATGGGTGAGTGGCGAAGAAGTTTAAGGTTGTCTTAGAATCTCTCAGATATACTGTTTATGTAGTCAGTTAGAAAGTTATAGCTTTATTTTGTCCATTAGGTTTAAGTAAATTTTAAAAAATGGACTTGATTGGATTTTATTGTGTCGTCTTTGGGATTGGGTCTGACAGTTCCAACTAGGGCCTTTTTATTTTTAATAATCCTGAAGAAGGTAAGGTAAGTTGTTCTTTACATAGAATTCTTTCTGATGACTGGGAGAAAAACCTATGGAATTCCAAAGACATTCCTGAAGAATTCTACCCCACGTGGCTAAATAGGTTCTAAGAAGAACTGTGTCCTGCTTTTTGAATAGAGTATACCATAATAGCCACTTTTCTTCTTGGAGTACATGCCTTGAATATCTTCCTGTTGCTTGAAGCTTGTGCTTCAAGCTTCAACTCGGTGATAAAACTACATATATCTCACTGCTCTATGCAGCTCAATTCTCACAGAACTATTTTATGCAATAGTAAAAAAAAGCAGGAGTTCAATCAGCCTACATTTCTTCCCATTTTAATTTAGAAAAGAAAATTTACGATTCTCCTGGCAAATTCCATTTTTTTACATGAAGTATTATATTCCTAAGATTTATTGGGGTATTAACAGAGAAATGGTGGTATTAAACAATACTTCAAAGAGCTCTAAAATTGTTGTGGAAATCAGGATTTTATATGAAGAAAAATAGTTACATAGGTAACATGACTGTATAATTTCCCATAGGGTCCCTACATCAAGCCAGGTTTTATTATACCTTAAAGCAAAGTTGCTTGACTTGTTCAACAGAGAGTACAGCAGAGAGTAGAATGCAGCACTATTCTAGCATAGCACACAAGATGATCAAAGACATCTGTTAATGGTATCACAAATAGTTATAAACTCTGGTGCTCAGATGGTATCGCCAACCAAGCTAAGGCCTTCTTCTAATTTATTTTTATAGTCAGCGGATGCCTGGTTTTTCATGGTTTGATAGTTTGCATTCAAATGTACCAATAGCTTCCAGTGCAATCATTTTTACACAGCATGTTTCACTGGCAAACACAAGATGCTGGAGTTAACGGTCTGCTGGTGGGTAGCCATTTTTAACATCAGGCTGGTACATGGAACCTTATTCGCTTGCTGAAAAATTAATTTTGCAGAAAGGATTTTAGTATATCAGCATACAGTTTCTCTTCATTCATAGAAGTGTGCATTAAACTAATAAGCCAAAAGAGACAAACGTCTGAAAGCTGGGAACTTTTAACTTTTTTAAAAAATGCAATAATGTTGGACTGAATCCAAGCATTGCTTTCAGGGAGACATTATTTTGAGTTAAAAGATGGGGTTCTTCTTTTCTTTTTTCTTTCTGGAGAGTAAAAGGAGCCAAATTAAAATTTAGAATACGGGAAATAATCCCCTCCTTCATTTTTTTTTTCTAAAAAGAGCCCATCTGAGGACTGAAATCTCAGCCTTTCCTTTCTTTCTTTCTTTCTTTCTTTTTCTTTCTTTCTTTCTTTCTTTCTTTCTTTCTTTCTTTCTTTCTTTCTTTCTTTCTTTCTTTCTTTCTTTCTTTCTTTCTTTCTTTCTTTCCTTTCTTTCTTTCTTTCCTTCCTTCCTTCCTTCCTTTCTTTCTTTCTTTCTTTCTTTCTTTCTTTCTTTCTTTCTTTCTTTCTTTCTTTCTTTCTTTCTTTCTTTCTTTCTTTCTTTCTTTCTTTCTTTCTCTCTCTCTCTCTTCCTTCCTTCCTTTCTTTTTCTCTGGAAGTTATGAATATCTGATCATAATAATCTTTCACTCTCCTTCCACTAGTCAGAGGAATGACAATCTTGCCTCTATTCCTTATATCACTATTTTTTTTGGGGGCCCAAATATGAATTTTGGAGACTTGTTTTGCATCTCCAGATATAAACAGGAACCTTCACATCTAAGACAGTCTATCTTAAATGCAGTCTTGCTATGGATCTGTGCTTCAGCCAACCAGGACAAATAAAATATATTCCTCTTGTTGAAATTGCCCTGGGACAAGGAACCTGTAAAAATTAAACAGCGTACTCTTTCTCAGGAAGCTAGAACAGGACTAAATTCAATAATTAATCATTTCCTACAGTATAGTCTTCTCAAGAGAGGGAAATCTTCTTTCAGGAGTTCAGTTCTGCCAATTTAAAAAATCTGATGGGTCTTTTAGCCTGGTTTTAAATTTGAGGATTACCAATTCTCTTACAGTGACAATTGTACAAAATCCTTTCACCTGCTTTTGCATGCTTTACTGTATTGAACTGAATGTCTTAATGCCTTCTTCGGTATTCTTGTTCAAGAGGATAACCAGATTTTGTTTTTGTTTTTTAGTGGTGTGGCAATGAGCATGTATAGGGAACTCAGTTGCATTAGACTGAGTTACCCAAGGATTTCAAAATAGCCCAACCAGTTTTTGTGAAGCTCTTGGCTCTGACTTATTCAGATGGACCCTTCCATCTAGGAACAAACAGCACTGTGTTGCAATATGTTTATTTATTGTTAGGAATTCCTTCTCAGACAGAATGTGAATAAAATACTATCAGTCTTTACAAGTTTCTAGCTGAATGTGGCTATAAAAACAAAACTAGTTGAAATCTCTGTTTTATACTTGGGATTTAAAATTTCTGAAGTGGACTGCTCAAGTTATTGAAGCAGAATCGCCTCCCCCTAAAGCCCATCATCAGTGAAGAGATTTTTGGGAGATGACAGGATTTTGTCACATTTAGATTCCAAATTTTGGTGTTTTGTCAAACCCCTCTATGAAGCTACAAGAGAAAATGATGAAATATTCTTTTAAGTGGACTATCCAATGTGCACAGGCTTTTCATAAACTTAAACAGGCATTAATGTCAACATGGCTTTGTGTTTGCCTAGCTTAGAGAAATTACCAAAATTGAATTGCAAATGGAGTTTTAAGTTAAGAAATTAGTAAACTTTGAAGTGTTGAAAGAAATATCCTTCTGCGTTCAGATCCAAGTGGGGAAAAAGACACTGGAAACATGGAGGCTGCTTGGAAGGTTTAATGATGTACAGGATCACATGGCCTGGAGCTCCAGAGAAGTTTGATCACTTACTCAAGGTGAGAAGGTCAAGAAGAAAGGGCTGAGGTACTGAGAGTGCTGGGTTTTATACCCTCTGTTGGGATTTGAATTGGAGCTTGTATTCTAATTGATTGTCAGACTCCCAGGGGCAACTCTGTAGGCTGTCCTGAGTTCCAGGCTTGGTCTAGCCTTGCTGGGTGATTATGCCCTTAAAAGGGCTTTTGGCAATTTCTATAGTTTTACCTGGAGTTCCTTCTTATGTAAAGTATTCTGGCCCAGGCCTTAATGGCCTACCCATTAACAAAGGTGCGGTGAGTTTCTGCTTCTTGAGTTTCTACTCTTCTTAGGGGAGATATTCTGCCTTTTTAATATTTCCTAGGCTATTTCAATTTTGTAGGAGAGGGATGGGTGCTAACTTCCTACAGAAGATCCGTGGTACATTTTTCTAAACAATTAAACACTTGCCATCAGATGGCTGGCCTGCCTGAGGGCAGCTGCCATTATCACTATTCTAATTGAGAAGTCCCAAAAGCTGACTTTGGGAAAAGACTTCCAGATGAGAATGACACAAATTAAGGGAAGTCTTAATTGGCACATTGGCAATCGTTTGGCAAAATATCAAGCTTATTTTTTCTGCCTCTGAAAAGGTTAGACTTGTGACTGTGAATAAGCTAAATCCAGCTTAAGTAGATAATTTGCCTGATGATTTACCTCATGATTGCATGCACGTTCTTGATGCAGTTTACTCCAGCAGACCAGATTTACAAGACAAGTTTTTACAAAATTCAGAATTAGATTTGCTTATTGATGGAAGCAGTTACATTCTTGATGGTCAGCATAGGATGAATGGGCTATTGTGACTTTTTTTTCCAAAATTTTGGAACAGGGAGCATTGTCTTTGAATACATCAGCTGAAAAACCAGAATGTTGCTTTAAAACATGCTTTGCAATTGGTAAAGATAAAATGGCCAATATTTTTTTTGGAATTGATCTACTGAATCAAGTAACTTATCTCCTTATTTCTGATATATATCTATTGATATAATTCTGGTAGATACTCACTTTATAATGTACCCACTATATAATTTTTATAATTCTGTAAGTTACTGTATTATAAGCAGTTTTAAACAAAACTGATTACAATGGGATAGATTTGGTATTTTCCAGAAATATTGGATTCCAAATTTTTTATATAATATTGGGTGGCGTAGGACATGAAGTTGAGAAAAAAAATGTTTTAATACAATACCAAATGCAAAGTGCATTAATTTACATATACAGGAATAAGTGACTTTGGTTAATATTTAACAACAGAAAAGCAGAGAAAGAAACTAATAAGTTTATAGGAAAAACCAGAAAACTTCTCCCTTCTTTTCCCTTCCTTAGCTAACCACATAAAGATTTTCCTTCACCAACTCCAGATTTTATAAAGCACTGCATGTATTTCCAGTTAATATTTCCACATGGTCAACATCACATGTATTCTAGGCCTGCAGTCTCACCAATATTAGATTTATATTTCTCTTCAGATGAGTCTTCCCTGCAGGCCAAATGTTTCTCATCAGTGCTTGACTTGATCTATGATTCAGGCATTCAGTATAAATTGTCCTTACTTGCATATATCAAATGTCAGGAATCTTGACATACTCATAAGTTACATTACTGAGCCTGGGTCCACACTGATTATAAAACATTTAACTGGGGATGCTCAGTTAGAACTCAGATTTGTTCAACGATCAAAAACATAGCTAAAAGCTTAGAACACAAATCACTTTTAGAGGTTTGTGATCTTGTAAGTTATTATACTTACAAGAATGCTGGAAGGAAGGAGAAGCCACACAATGTATTCAGCAAATGTAAGGTTTTATTACTTGGTTTAGGAAGCTGATGTTCAGTCTGTGCCACGTAGAGGTAAAAATAATGAATTTAGAAGCTGTAGACAGTTTCTGCAAACCTGAATCTGAACTGGCTAAACTTCCTTCTGCTGCCTGATTGGTCACTTGAGGGATAACAGCACACAATCCTAGTATCAATCCTAATATTTATTTTTATTAATTTATTTATTTATTTTGTCAAGCAATTATAAGATAACAGGCATAAGTATAAACATAGTTATGAATACATGAAATGGATACATACAAGAAAAATAAAAATAAACAATAGGACAGGGATGGTAGGCACGATGGTGCGCTTATGCAAACCCCCTACAGGCCTCTTAGGAAAGGGGTGAGGTCAATTGTAGACAGTCTAAGGTTAAAGTTTTTGGGGTTTGGGGAAGAAACCATAGAGTCAGGTAGAGTATTCCAGACATTGACCACTCTGTGGCTGAAGTCTTATTTCCTGCAATCAAGTTTGGTGTGGTTTACCTTGGGTTTGTATCTATTGTGTGCTCTTGTGTTGTTATGGTTGAAATATTAACAAGAACAGACATCATAGCTCTGATGCAACCTATCCAGGGGTGGGATTCTCCCGGAGCAGTTTGGGTGAACCCCTTGTTCTGACAATCATGTTGTGACAATGTGTTCTGACAATATTCTGACTGGCTCCAAACCAGTTCGCTCCGACGAGCATGTGGACCCGCCCATCCGTTTTCTTCAGCTGCAGTTGAAGGTAAATATTAGCTTTTTTAAACACGGAGCACATACACAGAGCACGTGCATGTGAAGTGTGCACTCACCGAACCAGTTGTTATACTGGTTGAATCGCACCCCTGAACCTATTTCTGTTTCTACAACTAGCTAAGTTCACCAGGAATCACAAGTATTGGTGAGTATACATCAGAAAGTAAGTTGCCCTTAGCTAATTCCTATTGCTAAGTCTAGATAGTTTTTCAGATATTTTTTATTTATTGAGGGAAAGATTATTATTTACTCTCAAATACGAATATGATGGTGGAATTATCGTTAGTGAAACTTATAATTTTACATTTTTCTTAGCTATGGGGTAGTTTAGGATGTGAACACATGCCTTGTCTTCCCCTGAGTTTTTGACCCATGTCTCCAGCAGACTGCAATTAAAGTAGGACTTGAGATCTGTAAATATTTCCAAAGGAAGGTATGTAAATATTTTAAAGATATAAGGAAATTCTTTCAAAGGACTTGCTCAGAAAGATAGAGGAATTAATACAAAAAACAGTCGCACACACACACAGACAGAGGCAGACGTATATCTTCTAATATTTTAATAATCTTAAAAACACTAGCAATACAAATTTCAAAGAAATTTTTAAACTGCTCTTAGAACAAAACAAATAAATAAAATAGAAATATGCTGTGTTTGTGGGAGAAAACTTTCTGAGAAATAAGAAATTAGTTTTTGAGATATATCAATTTCTCAGCTAAGTCTCAAAATAACATACAATTTCTGCTAACATTATTCAGTCTGCAGTCAGAAGGCTTGCCATATCATTTCTAAATTAAAGATGCACAACTCAGCTCAAGGCCTACATCCAAAGTTATTGACTTAGAGAGAAAGATCACTTTATACCTAATAGAGATTATTAGCCTAAAGTCATGCAGAGAAAGTGGAGCCTCCACTGTGAATTGTATTTTAGGCTACCAGTATTTTTCACTATTTCATGAATGGGTCTGCCTGACATATATTTTGCTACTTACTTTGCTACTGTTTTTTTTAATATATACATTTAAAATAACCAATGTTTTGCTTTTTAAAAAGATACTGTTTAATAATGGCAAAACCTGTTGAATGAAAGTGAATTAATATATTGAAATCAAGGGCTGAATTTTATTAGGATGCTTTACACATGTGAATGAACCAGTCCAACTATTAATTTCACTTTTTGATACTGTTATTAACTAGCTAGCAATAGGAAGCAATTTCAGTCATTTAATGTTGATGTCTGATAATTTTAGTTTCAGTGAGAATGTATAAGTTTTCGTTTTCCTCTACACTGAAATATAGATGACTTTTAAAATTGTTTTTAAATGTGGGAGTGTGAGCAAAGTTGTTTGTTTACTTGCATGGTATTCAAAACCTTTATGTAAAGAACAAACTTGCTAAGGTTGTAGTAAAATAAATGACACTTTCTTAAGAATATCTGTGTTTAAAATAGGGCAATTATTTAGCAATTGCTGTCAGAAGGATTATTTATTCAGGGAGTATCACCAGGGGTAGGATTCAAATTTCTTAACAACTGGTTCTGTGGCCTAATTTGTGGGTGTGGCTTGGTGGTCATGTGACTGGAGTGGGAGCGGCTTGCTGGCTGGGCGTGGCTTAGGTGGTCATGTGAATGGGGTGGGTGTGGCCAGGTGGTCATGTGACTGGCAAACCGAATGTAAGTGGTCCTCGCTTAATGACCAGGTCCTCGCTTAATGGCCAGTTGCTTAGCAAGTGTTTTTTGCCAGTTTCCAAGGCCTGGGGAGCCTTGGAGAGGGCAGGTGGCCATGTAACTGGCAAACCAAATGTAAGTGATCCTCACTTAATTACCATGTCCTTGCTTAATGGCCAGTTGTTTAGCAAGTGTTCTAATTTACAATTGATCTCCACAGAGCTATTTGGCCTGTTTTTGGTGTTTTGACAGCCATATAAACACACACACTTGTGACCAGTTACAACATCCCACACAGTCTTGTGACAGGTTTTCTATGTTTTTTGCCCGTTTCCAACAATTCCTTCTGATTTCTGATTAAAAATGCCCATTGGGGAAAATCGACTTTTTTAAACAACCAGTGTTTGCTTAATGACCACAAGATTCACTTAATGACCATGGTGTTTGCCTAACCCAGGGGTCTGCAACCTTAAACACTCAAAGAGCCATTTTTCTATTTTCTTTTAAACAGGTATCTCTGTCTTTGTCTCTGTCTTTCTTTCTCCCTTTCTCATCTCTCTCTCTGCCATCTTTTTCTTTCTTCCTCATTTCTCTTTTTCCTTCTCCGTTTTTCATTTCTCTTTCTCTCTCTCATATACAACTGCTAAGATTGGAAGCTGTTTTTTTTATAATCCTATTGCTTTGCAGTTTTTTTTCACACACATTTGTGTATATGTATCCAATATTCTTTCTTCCTTTCCGCTATGTATTCAAAATGGGCAATGATTTTGTGTGTGTGTGTGCGTGTGTGTGTGTGTGTGTGTGTGTGTGTGTGTGTGTGTGTGTAGCATGTGTATATGTCACGTCTAGGGGTGCCTCGCCTGGCCCCTCCCCTCCCAGCCATTTCTTGTCATACCCAGCCTCAACTTATCTATAGTTCTATAAAAATGTTGTTCACCTTTTTCTGACTTTATTATCTATGTACTATAGATGTACTTTCATGGACCACTGAAAGGAGGAAATGGCTCACATGCTTTGCCCAAGAGGGTGATAGGCAACAGGCTTTCAAGGGGCTGCCATGTATTTCCCAAAGCACCGGAAGACAAACAAGAAGCAATGACTAAGACTAAGGAGAAACTTCCTGACAGTGAGAACAATTAACCAGTGCAACTGCTTGCCACCAGACGTTCTGGGTGCTCCAACACTGGAGAATTTTAACAAGAGACTGGACAGCCATTTCTCTGAAATGGTATAGGGTTCCCCACCAGGTCCCTTCTAAGTGTTATTCTGACACAATTTCCAGGACCTCAGAGTTTGGCATCCTCAGTTTTCCTGCCTGAGCAGGGGATTGGACTAGATGACCTCCGAGATCCCTTCCAGCCATAGATTGCTGAGCTGTTTCAGAGTTTTCTGAAGCCAGGGTTTGTGTCCTTCCTTCCTCTCCTTTTTTTTCTCTATCCATCCATATTTTTCATTCACATTCTCCTCCCTCTTTCTTTTTCTTTCTTTGCCCCTTCCTTCCATCTGTCCCTTTTTTTGTCTATCCCTTTTTTTTCCTTTCCCTTCCTTTCTCTTTCTTCTCTCTCTCTCTCTCAAAGCCGACTGGGCCAAGCCAGCAAGTCCAGACTGGCTGAGCAAGGCTCGTGGAAGCGTCCCTTCAAGCCACCCTCCTCCTCTCACGACCGCACAGCCAAACCGGGCGCGGGGCGGCTGCGGCTGCGGCTGGCGATCCTTGTCCGGCCGGTCTGCATTCCAAAAGGAAGAAATGACAGAAGTAGCGAAGGGCACCGGGGAAGGAGAGCTTGCTGGCTTGGCCCGGCCGCGGATTTGAGGGAGGGGGAGAGAGAGAGAGAAAAAACACACACAGAGAGAGTTGGGGAAGGGGATGTGTGCGCGCTTTTCCTTTTAAAATTCTTGATTTTCTTTATTTTTTAAAAATCCTGGTAATGCTCTTCACCTACGCCCTCTTTAAAAGATTCATAGCCTGTTTTGAAGGCGAGGCACGGAGTGAATAACA
This sequence comes from Bungarus multicinctus, assembly GCA_023653725.1. Classification (NCBI taxonomy): domain Eukaryota; kingdom Metazoa; phylum Chordata; class Lepidosauria; order Squamata; family Elapidae; genus Bungarus; species Bungarus multicinctus. Next base: position 67,730,162 of record CM042849.1, read on the forward strand.
CAATTATCCCAAAGGGGGGAAAAAACGAACATTGGTTTGTTGACGGCTAGAAACCGCATCCAGGAACTTGAAGGCTTAATTTCCTGTTCCTGTCATGCAGCTTTTGCACGGGTGACATTTCTGCTCCTGCTGCCTGGGAGGTTGGTTGGGGCTGTGCAAACTGGAAGGGAGCCTGTTGCTTCTGGAATGCCTGCAGGAGGATAGTTTTCTCTTCCTCCCTCCCTCCCTCTCCATTTCTCCCCTCTCCTCCACGGCAAGAGCAGCAGCTCAGTCGGTGTCTCGGGAGAAAAGTCCCCCCCCCCCCCCCCACATATTCCTCCCTTCTCGCCTTGAGTAGCCTGACGCAGCACCAAACTTAGTACCGAATTTAGCGCGCTTCCCAAATGAGGAGGCGCCATTTGTGAGGCGCGATAAGTTTAAAGGCGCTGCACGGCGCGTTCCCCTCCCCCCATATTTCCTTTGCCGTGCGCGCGGCGCCTTTAAACTTCGCGCATTTTATAAATGAGGGGATTCCAGCGCCATTGCCGGCACGTTTGTGAAGCGCGGCTCCCCCCCCGCCTTATATTTCCCTGACTGCAAGCAGCCTTCCCAGCCTCGCTTCCTCAAGGGGGAAGCCTATCGGGGAGGAAAGGCAAGCTGTTGAGCCCCGGCCCAGGACTTGCCATACCTGGGGGTGGACGGAATGAAGCAGCAGCGCCACGGCGATGGCGATGTCGCGCAAGGAACGCAATGGTAGCGATTCTTTTTTATTTATTTATTTATTTATTTTTATTTGTCAATTGCTTACAAGATAATAGGTATAAATAAAAAAAAACATGGTTATGAATACACGGTTACATATAAGAAAAATAAAAAAATATATAAAATTCTGGGGGCATTGGGACTTCCAGAACCAGCTCCCCACCCCGCCGTCCGTCAACTGTTTGTGTGGGCAAGGAGGGGGGGGGCAGCCAGGGGTGCGATTTGCCGGTTCTCCGAACTGCGCAGAATCATAATATCTATAGAACCAGACAGAACCGGTATCACTTTCCTTCTGAATTAGCTCGATGTTGTTCATGAACCATGGTGGTTAAAATGCAGTACTGCAGGTTATTACTGCTGACTGCTGGCTGACTGCAATTTGGCAATTCAAATCCCACCAGGCTCAAGGTTGACTCAGCCTTCCGTCCTTCCGAGGTGTGTCAAAGGAGGACCCAGATTGTTGGGGACAAGAGGCTGACTCTGTAAAACTGCTTAGAGAGGGCTGTCAAGCACTATAAAGTGGTATATAAGTCTTACTGCTATAGAGCATTGATGGCTTAACCTTTTTGGCACTGAGGGCCCAAAGTGCGCATGCTCACACGCACATCCCCAAAATACAAATATGTGTGTACCTCTCCATGCACCCCACCCCACACGTGTGCCCCCCCCGTGCAGGTTCCCCATGCCCTGGCATGCATGCATGTCCCCTGCACATGCACAACAGAGATCCGAAGACCAGTTGGCTGGGGGGAGGCATGCATGTCCTAGGTTTGCCATCAAAGGTATAGAGCATACTGATAATATATGCATGATTTATTGTATGGTTTGTCTCCTTTTTGAAAGAAGACAAGAAAGCTGGTCTAATCGTAGCACAGATCATAATTTCACCTGGCCAATATTAGAACAGCAGCAGTTTTTAAGGTCTTCAGATAATCTTGTTTTAGGGAAACTTATAATGCTTTAAATGTAGATGATCATACAAAAATGGTTTGGTTGGATGATATGTAAATATTTGTAGGCATGAAGAAACAGGTGTTGTCACAATGTCTTGTGGTATGAAATGCCAGAGATTCGTTGTGTATCGTAAAGTTCTTGTTTCCAATCAGTTTCATAAAATCTTGACGCTTAGAGTTTTGTCTGACAACGTAGTTTTAATTTCAGAGATCAAAATAATTTTATTTCCAATATTATGGAAATAAATTAATGATAATGAAAAATAAGGGATATCTATAATTAGCTATTTACAGAATTATTATTTTTTTCTAGGTATAATCTAAGTAAAATAATATATATGTGTGTATGTGTGTATGTGTGTGTTTATGTATATATGTATAAAATCAATACTACCATTATCAACCATTCTTTATGCCTAAATAAAATTTGTGCAAGCAATTTATTCTCAGCGACTTATACTTAGTTCTTTGATGTTTATTGAAGAGTTCCTTTAAAATAACTACTTGACCACTCTATTAATTGAAAAGGAGAGTTAATTTTTACGGCTTTTTACTCAAGTTATCATGGAATTTGTCTCCTAAAAACTAATACAATCTTTACAAATATTGTGATATTGCTCTTGAGTCTAGTTCAATAATTATCCCATTTATTTTTTCTAAATAGCTATTTATTTAATAAATTTGTATGGTCACCCATTTTATATATATAAATATGGATGACTAACAAAATAAAATAGAAGCAAAAATTTATAACATTATAGCATAAAAAGCAGCTAAGAATGATCATAATACCTCACAGTTAATATAACTGTCATGACCGATTCGCACTTTCATCTATATTTTCCTTCACTCTTAGCTTGAAAATAACAAGGCGGGATGGATGGATTGCAAGGATGGGAGAGTGGTATTCAAGCATCTGTTGGCACCGTGAGACGTTGCTGGCATCCCAAGGACACACTGAGCAGATGTCCTGGCTGTTTCCCATAACAAAATGAACAGGAGTGATTGGTGGATGCTTTGGACTGAGGGTGGCCCAGAGGGAAAAGGGGGGACTAACTACATTTGCTTTTGCAAGAACAACCCAGAGCTGGTTTTGCTTCTTCTGTTCCAATGTGGTTTATTCAGTAAAGTTTTATACTCTTGGTAAAATGGTGTCCCAAGAATTCCTTTTTTTTTTCTGGATTTGCAAATTGGACACTTGACAATAACAAAAGAAACAGGCTCGCCTGTATTTACAGAAAACCCCCTCAGAACTGTAACATTAGGCTATAGGTCAGGGGTGGGATGAAAATATTTTTTAACTACTGGATGTGTGGGCATAGCTAGGTGGGTGTGGCCATGTGACTGGGTGGCCTGGTCTTTTTTGCAACATACATAGACCCGTGCTCCATTTTTTGGCCTCCTGGGCCTCAGGGAAGCTTCCTGGGAGGCCGTTTTTGCTCCCAGGAGGCTTCCCTGAGGCCCAGGAGGCCAAAAATGTAGTGCATGGGGGAGGGGTGCAACACCCGCCATGCTCCATTTTTTTGCCTCCTGGGCCTTAAGGAAGCCTGGGTGAAGCAGTAAGACAGCGAGGGGGATCCCGGAACAGCTGATCATTGGAACAACTGCTCATTGGAACAGCTGATCAAAGGAAGGAAAAAAAGAGAAATACCGGTTGAACCAAATCAGTAACATAGTTTTTTAATACCAATTCGGCCAAATGGTAACATTTTTTTACTACCGATACGCCCAAACCAGGCCAAACCAGTAGAATGCCACCACTGCTATAGGTAATGTATGTGGGAGAGATCTTGGTAAACAGGGAAACAGAAATGCACATCTAGAAAACATATAAAATGATTTCTTGCATTGTAAAAGCAATGGGGGAAAAAATATACTTTCAGATTTGAAAGATTTTCTCAATGCAACCTTTCAATAAAGTAGACTTCGTTTTCCCCAGGAGTGCTACTTGTTTGGATTACCTTAGAAACCTGACATCAATCTTACTGTCAGTGAAATTGGGGAAGATCCTTCAGAGACTTTTGCCATATTTCTGCTATGGGCAAAGCTGCCTTTTATCCAAATTTTGCCTTGACTGCAGCTCTTCCCCCTGTCTGCCAAGATCTCTCCTGTACACCATTGTATCTAGTCTATTGTTAGGGTAATGCTAAGGTGATTATCTGTAAGATTCTTCACGACAAGAAATTTCTGCATATAAATTTGAACTGTACAACTATTGCATGATTTTATTTGGGGTTGTTCTGGGGCAATTTGTATATGTTTCTCATGAAAAGATAAAGATCTAATAAATTATACAAGGTATAAAAAGATTGAATGTAATTTAATTCTTATTTATCCCCTGGAAAAGGAAATTGATAAATGATCTCAATTTTAATTTGAATATGAATAGCTGGGACAGAGTGATACTTCAATTATCTTATCTAATCTGATGGGGGGGTTGTTATCTTACAGCTTCATTAAAACCTACTAGCACAAGGATAGTGAACAATAGTTTTCTTTAACTTTTAAAAATGACAAAACAATACCTTAAATACTTGGACTTAAAGGACTTAAATACTTGGCTACAGTTTTCCAAATATTTCCTTACAAAATGTCAACAGGGAAAAATTGAGGGAACCCCTTATTCATCTGAATGAAACATGTGGGTTTCTTGCAGAAACATCTGTCCTTAAACAAGAGTGTTAATTGGGTCAGTCTCCTTTGACTAGGTTGTAAATAGATTCCTTCCCACCCACTTGTCACTTATTCAATGAATTTCATTATCACCTTGCCAGAAGGCAGAACCTCAATTACACCCAGCCAGAGGGGAGCAATGTGGTGACGGGCTCAGTTTAATGAACCAGAACAGAAGTGGGTTGATGAGTGTGTGTAATTTAGAGACTAACAACCATGTAAATATAATGATGCTTAATCAATTGGCACCTTTACTCCACAGCTGAGTTTAAAAGGTATTGACAGTGTATGCATTTAGATGTGACAGCAGACAAACTGTCATCTAAGCAGTACATCCTGCTTCTTTAGCCCCTGATTATATAAATTTACATGTGAACAAGCAACCATGTAGTAAGAGGATGCTACTGATTCATGATGTTGCAAATGGTGTCTTACATGGAAATGCTTTCTTATTTTAATCTTACTTTTCTCCTTTAAAATGGTACTTGAATCTCATGTTTCTTCTCACCTGTTTCAAGTGAAAATTGTCAGCATCTCAAATTCCAACAAAGAATAAAATGACCCCATCTATCTATACAATCTCAATTATATATGTACAATGGCAATAAAGAATTTATTTTAATTCAGTTCAATTGATTGATTGATTTAAAACATGTATATGGCTGTCCATCTTACAAATAAATTCTGGGTGGCTAACATAAACAATATATTAAAATCTCTATAAATCAAATGGAAGAAACTGAATTGATTCCATATTCTAATTACCAGTATAAATTTGAAAATGAAACCATTTATTCTCACGTCTCATTCTGCTTAAAATGACTGCCAAACATCTGAAAAAATATGCGCCTAAAACCCTTCTCAGTCATTGATACTTATTCATGTAGAAACAGGAGGTTAAATTGCTAGATTCACATGTTGGACCTGTTAAAATAATTTACCATACTAGAAATTTGTCTACATCTACATTGCTAAGCCATCAAATCATCAGAGCTGACATCAGCCAGAGCACAGAATAACTCAAAGAAATAATGCAAGATCATCATCATCATCATCATCATGCTAAACAGCTTTTAAATATAAAAAGGTTTAAAGGTTTCTCCTATCCACTCATGACCGACTCAAGGGGGCAATGTTAATTTCTGATTTTCAACCAAGGGAGCAAGGGTGAGATTCTACCAGTTCACACCTATTCGCTAGAACCGGTTGTTAACATTCTAAGCAGTTCGGAGAAACAGTTGTTAGAAGAAATTACTGGCCTAATCCTGTAAGGAAGGCAGGAAAAAAACATTCTGGTGTTGCTTACAGAAACTGCCTCTCCACTAACCCTTATTACATTCTTGGCAGGACTAGACTTCCTGTCTCAGGAATTTCTCTGGAGTTTTTTTTCCTTCCTTTGCTGGTACTTTGCTTGTATGGAGTGACCATTCAAAGTTACAGTGGCACTGAAAAAAGTGACTTACGACCATTTTTCACACTTACAACTGTTGCAGCATTCCCACAGTCATGAAAGGCCAGGTGAGGAGATGTGTGCCTCGATGTGAGTGATATTGAGTTGGCCACGCCCAGCCAATAACATGACCACTGAGCCATGTCCACCCAGTCACATGACCACCAAGCCACTCCCACCAACTAAGCCATCCCCATAGAACCGGTTGTTAAAAAATTTGAATCCCACCCCTGCAAGGGAACCTACATTGTCTAAGAGACTCTTCCATCATCATGTTGTCAGCATGAAAATACTGAATATAGTTACCTTTCTCCTGAAGCAGTACCTATTTATCTACTCACAACTGCATGCTTTTTGAACTGCTAGGCTGGTAGGAGTTTAGGCAAGGATGGGAGCTCACCCCATCATGCAATACTTGGGACTTGAACCCAGGTTGCCAGCTTTCCAGCTGACAAATCCAACTCTTCACCACTAAGCCATCATGCCACTTTTTAAACAAACAAGAAAATTATAGCAGATTGCACAAGTGAGTGAACCCATTTTTGAAATTATATTATGTTTTTAGGCTAAAATTCTAACCTTATTTTCCTCGAATATTTAAGTTTATATTATTAACATGTTTCCCCCAAAATAAGACCCTGTCTTATTTTTTTTTTTTGCCATTAAAAAAAGGCACCAGGTCTTATTTTCGGGGGATGTCATCCACTGACTAACGTCACTTGTATAGGTTGACCCCGGCCTCGTTTTCACTGTCAGAGGCCTTCAGAAACTTCTTCTGTGGCTGGCAAGGCTTTTCTGAAGGCCTCTGCAGCTGATAACAAAGTTCCAGATTGATCCAGAGCTTTGTTATCAGCTACAGAAGCTTTCAGGAAAGTGTTGCAGCCTTGCAGAAGACATGGGCCAGCAAGAAATGGGTTGGTAAGGGGTGTGCAAGGGCTACAACTGTCCAAAGATAAGTAGTAGGGCAGCTCCATCCCATATCCCCACCCTACCTTAATTTTTACCCATCCACTCTGGAGTCTTAATTAGGGTTCATTTTGGGGGTAGGGCTTACATTGGGCACCTGTGTAAAATCAAGCAGGACTTACTTTCAGAATAGGACATATTTTTGGAGAAACAGGGTAGTAACTTCAAAAAAACATTTGAGCCTATATGTAAATAACACTTCTGTGTAATGTCCTCTTATAGTGAAAATGTTATCAGAAATTAAAAAGCTTATTCTGAATCAAGTTCTGGTGTCAAACAAAGCTTGGCTACTTTTTATCTAATCAACAAGAAACTGAATGTGTTCTAATTTATGTGATGGCTCACCAATTTTCTGAGAAATATATCTGAGACATATGATTATAAAGAAAAGAAGCAAATTGCATAAATTATACTTTGGAAAGAGCATTAGTGTCTTAGAGGACAATAATAAAGAATAGCATAATCAAACTGATTTTTAAGAGGAAGGATTCCAAATTGAACCACTCTAGAAAGTCTCAAAAGTTATATTTACTTTAGTAAGCACCATCTTTTCTATCATACAATCTAAGAATACATTGTGAATTCTTTCTCTAAAGTCATAAAAAGATCAAGGTAATTCTTGTTTCATTAAAGAAGAGAAATACCAAGCACAGTCTGAGAAAAAGTACGGTATTCTTCTATCTCCTTCAGCTTTTAAATAAACCTTTATTGTACTGTAGCATTGGAAAAATATACAACATGAAAGGACACATGGAACCAACCTGAAACAATATACTGAAACAGAAAGTAACTCTCTGTTCACAGCGATTGAATATATCTAACAAACAGGTTAATGAAAAAAAGTCATACTTGAATGATTTATTCATTTGAAATTCTCTTGAGATATCATGGCAGCTTTCCTTGCTTTGGTTCTGCAATATAATGATGCAATATAATGATGCAATGATGCAAGGTACTGGAATGTACATTGGAAATTCTAATCTAAGTAATCTAAAAGTTACAAATGTTTCCTATCACCTCAGAGACGGAATAAGCGGTTTTAGAAAATGCATACTGCTTTCCTCAAAATAACAGCTGCAGATTAATTATATTTAGCTAAGTGAATAAATTTAAGAACCTTCTTTCTTTTTTCTCTCCCATAATTTCTTTCATAGATATTCTCATATATTTTCCAACATTTTTTTTTTATTTTTGAAGTAAAAAGATACAGAAGAAAAGCATTTGCTCCCAAAAACATGTAAAAGGCTATTTATTCCCATTGATTTTTATATGACTTTTTATGAGCAAAAATTTAAAAGAACTGGATGTACTTGGAGGAAACTGGGTGTTCGGTCCAGTTAGGCTACATAATGAAAAGAACCTAACATTAAAAAGACTTTTCATTCATCAAAAATCCACAAAAAGAAGATTTCAAAAATCAAAGGAAAAAAAAGTATTTTAAAATACGCTGTTGAAAGTTGTATGAAAAAAGCAGTACTTATGTTTAAAAGATAACTTAATTCTGGGCATTTGTATTGTAAAAATTGCATGAGAGAAAATTATTCATCAAAAATGAAAATGTAATTATTTCCATTTTATTAAAGTTCTAGGGCAGTTTATATTATTGTATAAATTGGAAGAAAATGTCTAGGAATACTTTGTATGCAATAATATTTTTTGAATAGAAAGGTTTTCTTTTTTAAAAAATATAAAGATTATCTTTTTTAATAAAGTGCATTAAAATGGGTGGATTTGTTCTCCTTCCCAATAAGATGTTCAGAAATTCACAGTGACAGTTACTATCTTAGGAATTATATACATCTTTTTTACACATTGAAAATTGTTCTTCTAAGTGATTTCATCTGTTCTAAATGTTTTTTTCTTAAGGAACTATTCTTCTCATGTGTACATTTACTTTGATGTACTGTATATTGGAAGCTATACATATGTGGAATTGAGATTGTGTCCCATTTAATTAAGATAGACATAGAACTGAAATATATAAAGATCTTATAAGGAACTTATTTCATTTGATGTTCCTGCATTTAAATTAAAATGTATTGTTTATGATGTAGAAATATATTATTAAATAAACATGTTGGAAAAAATTGCCATCAAGAATCATCTTATAAAATAATGGTACATAAATGTATTTCTTAAGTAGAATAGAATAGAATAGAACAGAACAGAACAGAATAAACAGAGTTGGAAGGGACCTTGGAGGTCTTCTAGTCCACCTCCTGCTTATGCAGGAAACCCTACACCACTTCAGACAAATGATTATCCAAACTCTTCTTAAAAACTTCCAGTATTGGAGCATTAGTAACCTCTGGATGGTTATATATGAAAAATAAATTATGGCAACCCGAAAAAAGAAAAGGGAAATAGAGAAGATATACTGATATTTTTGGACCTCTTTCCAGAGAGTAAATCTTGAAGAAGGAGCCTGTTGGAATCTCTTATGCTCTCAGTGCAAAATGACCCAGGTTTCAATTTTTTCCTTGAAAATTGAAATTATGTAAATATGAAAAGGTTTTATAAGACTCAAGCTACAGTGAAAATTAATGAATGGCATTTACAAAGAATTCTATTGAACTTGATATCAAAATGGAGTATAGTTCTGCTAAGTTAAATATATTAAATATAATATATAAATATATATTATATAAATATAATAAATATTGCTGGAAGACAGGTTTTTTTATTTAGCATTAATTAATTATATTTATTTTTCACATTTCTAGAGTCTCCATCTTCCTCAAAGAGGAAGCAAAGCCAATGGAGAAGGCAAATTCACTTAACAACAGTGTTATTAATTTAATAACTGCAATGATTCCCTTAATAAATGTGGCTAGAAAAGTCATAAAATGGGGCAAAACTCATTTCTCATTTAGCAACATATATTTTGGGTCAGTTGTGGTGTTAGTTGAGGACTCTCATAAAATATGTTGTGAAGTCTGCCATCTTAAAGGTAATGGAATTAATACCTGTGTTGGATGTTGCAAAAAAAATCCCAAAATCTTGAAGTTTTATACGTAATTAAATAGCCTTTTTAACACTCAGTAGACTATTAGTATTAATAGATAACATTAAGGCATGTTAACTATATGAATACTCTCCTAATCAGAGGTGGAATTCAAATTTTGTAACAACCAGTTCTGTGGGCGTGGCTTAGGTGGTGGACATGGCTTGGTGGTTATGTGACTGGGTGGACATGGCTTGGTGGTCATGTTATTGGCTGGATGTGGCCAACTCAATATCACTCACATTGAGGCATGCATCTCCTCAAGACTGTGGGAATGCTGCAACAGTCATAAGTGTGAAAAATGGTCGTAAGTCACTTTTTTCAGTGCCACTGTAACTTTGAATGGTCACTCCACACAAGCAAAGTACCAGCAAAGGAAGGAAAAAAAACTCCAGAGAAGTTCCTGAGACAGGAAGTCTAGTCCTGCCAAGAATGTAATAAGGATTAACGGAGAGGCAGTTTTGTAAGCAACACCAGAATGTTTCCTTCCTGCCTTCCTTACAGGATTAGCCCAGTAATTTCTTCTAACAACTGGTTCTCCGAACTGCTTAGAATGTTAACAACCGGTTCTAGCGAATAGGTGCAAACCAGTAGATTCCCACTCCTGCTCCTAATCCTATGAACCTAATAGTATATCTGATAAATGTTTACTTGAAGAAGATAAGCAGATAAACAGATTGCTTCCTAAATCTACAGTACATGTAATCTGAAAGGAGGTAAATGAAAAATTGCTTGGGTGTATTACAAAGTGCACAGCAAACATGTTTTCAGGTAAATGTAAATAGAAAATATTACCAGGAAGTTGACAGCTGTGAAGTTTAAGAATTTGCATTGTCAGACAGACACTTAAAAAGTAATTCCCCATGGGAATATGAAACAGTTAATCAAGGCACTGGGATTCCAAAGCAGTTTGCTGAGCTAAAGTTTCTTCTAATTTACTGTTTACAAATATGCAAGAGAAGTAACCAAATGATAATTAACACAAAACTTACTCAGACTTCATTCTGAAAAGCTTTTCTCAATTCTTTCAGCAGTTTTGTTAGTCTGCAGTACTGCTGAATTACTCTTTAAGTAGGTTTTTTTCTCCTTGATTTACATTTGAACAGGCTTTTAAGTGTGTTATTATTAAATGTAGAAAGTTATTACTTTCTTAAATACACTGGCTTTTAGTAAATCATGTTGTCTTAAATAGGAGGGAGAATGTATATACTGTAAGGCAAGTGTCATGCCCCTGGTGGAGACTGACTCTGAGGGAGAGGAGGAACAGCCAACAGGGAGTGGAAGTGTGGCTCCGGAGGTTGTGGAGGAGGCTGGGGAAGGGCAGAGGCTGGCTGGGCAGTCAGAGGAGGACACAGGCCCATTCCCTCTCCATCCTAGGACACATAGGGAGGAAAGGGTAAGGGAGAGACATGGTCTATGGGGAAAGAGAGGGCCTTGATCCTCTTCATGGACTGCAGCTGTGACAACTGAATAAGAGGACAGTCATGTGTATGGGCCAGTGCTGGAAACAAAGCGTGGAAATATCCCTAGTTTATTGTTTCCCTCTGAGCTTCCCAGTGTGTATTCTGATATCTGTGGATGTCTTCAAGCCCTTATCTTGCCTGGTTTGTGTTGTTTTTTACTCTTTATAATTTAAAAGGTATTTCCTCCTCCTTGTAACTGCTTATATGGGAGTTTTTTTGTCTCCAGTCAAGAATATTTGGAGCTTGGAAGCAAAGTGAAGGAATAAAAAGGTGATTCACCTGTTTTTTGTGACTGTGTTTATTTTGTATCCCACCCTGAGTCATCACAGCAAGGGCTGTCAAACTCCCAGCCCATGGGCCGGATGCCTCATGCGCTGGCCACGCCCGCGCTCAGTTTAGCACAGGGGATAAAAAGTCCCGAAACATTACATGATGTCGCTATGACAACATGAGTTTGACAGCCCTGCTGTAAGGGCTAAGAACTATTCAGTTCCTATTTCTTAGTCTATTCTTATTTTTTAATCCCACAAATAATATAGTTGAAAACTGAATTCTGCATGAGCTTTTTGTTAGAGGTTCTGCTCCTGAGAATATTCAGAGTCTTAAAATAATATGAAATAATGAATAGAGGAAAAGTCCCATTAATAAAAAAAATATTCATAATATACTTGCCTTGAATGCAGTGTATAGACTTTCCATAGCAATCAGTGAATTGCTTTACAAGCATTCGTTAAGTTAATAAAAAGCTAATACAATCCTTGGTTGTATAAACAAAAGTATAGAATCAAAATTATGTGTGACCTTATAAATCCTTAGTAAGTAATGCTTGGAATACTACATCCAGTTTTGGTTTACCAAAAGAGATGTTGAGACTTTAGAAAAAGTGCAGAGAAGAGCAACTAATACGATTAAATGCCTGGAGACTAAAATATATGAAATCAGCTGCAGGAATTGGGTCTGTCTAATCTAGTGAAAAGAAGGACTAGGGTTGACACGATTAGCAGTGTTCCAATATTTGAGGTGCCACCACAAAGAGGAGGTCAACCCATTTTCCAAAGCACCAGAAGGCAAGAAAAGAAGCAATGGATGGAAAAATAATCTAGGAGAGAAGCAGCCTAGAACTAAGGAGCAATTTCCTAAGAGGTTGGGGATGCTCCATCACTGGAGACTTTTAAGAAGAGACTACACAGCACATGATACAGGGTTTCCTGCTTGAATTGAGGTTGGACTAGAAGACCTGCAAGGTCCCTTCCAATTCTGTAATTCTGTTATTCAGTAGGATAAGAGTTATACTAATATCAAAGAAATGGTGGAATAGAATAATTAAAGAAAGGATGCAGAAGGAGAGACAAAAGGAAACATGAATGTCTAACATTAATTTTTTTAAAATTTATTTTAAATAATTAACTATAATGGTTAAATTGTCCATAGCGAGTTGTGTCACAGCGTTTTGGCCATGGCAAGTTGTCCTGCGGTGAGTTGGCTGTGGCACATTGTCCCGTTCTGTTACCAAAAAAACTGCACATATCAATTCGAAAAAATTTTATACTTTGTATTTTTTTTTACAATGTATACCATTGTATTTTTATAGTGCTTTGCATACAAATCTTGGCTCTCTATGCTAAAAGTCTAAAAATCTCCTTTTCCCCTCCCTCTGCTCTTTGGGAGTTTGCATATCAACATTATTCCCCTTTCCAGCTACTTTGCTCTTGGAATTTTCCCTCTGACCTTGAAAAAAAACTGTTTGCTTCTCTATGGCCAGCAACTAGTTGTAAGAGAAGAATTGTATACATGTCTACAAATGCATTTTCCAAGCAGTGAGTTCATAGACAAAGAAAATGGGAAGGTTTTGGCACATTAATAGAGATGGTCTTCTCAAAGTTTCACTCCGCTCTAAGTAACATCTATATCATACCTGACAGCTGAATGAAATGTAATGTCCCCATAAATTCAGTGTAAATAAAAATATTTTAATAAGCGACATAAGAAAATAATTCTTAAAATGAGCTCTTTTGCAATTTGTATTTACTTTTTTTATAATCACTACCATCCACTACATCAGGGGTGTCAGACTCACATCATCACGGTGGCGTGACGTATTAGGAATTTTTTCCCCTTCGCTAAACTGGGCGTGGGCGTGGCCAGCACGTGACGCATTCGGCCAGCAGGCTGAGAGTTTGATAGCCTTGCACTACACATTTCTACCTTACCAATGACGGGCAAGCTTCTTAAAGCCATCACAAAACTCCACTTTTTTCCCCCTCTTCAACCAATCTTGACAATAATATCAATTTCTTCATTTGAGGCCAGACAATGGCCATAAAAACATCCTTTCAAAGGTAGAGGATGTATGGCACAAAATCTGGACTATATGGTGGATGGCTAAGCCAGTGACATCCAATGCTGCAATTACCTCTTAGGACCTCATGGGATATGAAGTCCTAGGTGGCTAACCTTTTTGGGCTCCTGTGCCAAAAATTCCGTGTGGGCTTGTGCATGAGTGCTTGTGTGCCAGCACCCAGAAATCAATGGACATGGGGGGGGGGCTATGCCACCAGCGCATGTGCGTGCAATTTCCCCACATGCACCTTGTGTCTCTGTGCATGTGCTCGAGATCCCCCGCGTGCGCCATGCATCTCTGGGCATGAGCGTGGGTTTCCTGCACACCCTACCCCCTGTGCATGCATACCAGATACCCAACAATCAGCTGGCGGGCGGGTGGGCAGGAGGCGCATGCACATATGCAGTGAGGCTGTTCTGGGCGACCTCTCACATACCGGCAGAAGTGGATCTGCATGCCACTTCCGGCACGCATGCCATAGGTTCGCCATCACATTCCTAGGTTAACATATTGCAGCAAAATTTTAATTTATTTTTATTTATTTATTTTGTCAAGCAATTATAAGATAACAGGTATAAGTATAAATATAGTTAAGGATACATGAAATGGATACATATAAGAAAAATAAAAGAAACAATAGGACAGGGACGGTAGGCATGTTGGTGCGCTTATGCACGTCCTCCTACAGATCTCTTAGGAAAGGGGTGAGGTCAATAATAGACACTCTAAGGTTAAAGTTTTTGGGGTTTGGGGAAGAAACCACAGAGTCAGGAAGAGTATTCCAGACATTGACCACTCTGTTGCTGAAGTCGTATTTCCTGCAATCAAGTTTGTTGCGATTAACTTTGATTTTATATCCATTGTTTACTCTTGTGTTGTAAATGGTTGAAGCTGAAGTATTCATTGACTGGTAGGACATTGCAATGTATGATTTTATATACTATACTTAAATCGGACCGAAGGCGGCATAATTCAAGGTTTTCTAGGTCTAGAATTTCAAGTCTGGTGGCATAAGGTATATCCTTGTGCTTTCAAACTCTGTTTAACCACTGTTTTAAGTTTGCAATTAGTGTTGCAATGTAGTTCTCTGAGGTGGTTCAGAAAAATTCATGTGAATAGCACCATCTTCAGTCATAAAAACTACAACCATATTTTTTTCAAGAGAAGCCTGAATTTTGCTACCTTTTTCCACAGATGAAACTTAAGGAAACTATTCCACTGGGTGGTGTTTCTTTTCTGAATCATAATGCTGAGCACATTTTTCACTGATTGTAACAATTCTGTGAAGAAATTTCTCTTTAATTCTTGTAGTGTATCAATAATCGTTAACAAAATCCAACACTTGAATCTTTTACTTTGCCATCACCAGGCAAGGATTCCATCTTATACCAAACTTCCATCAATGATGCGACCTAAATATTCTTGTGAAATAGTAAGCCTGACAGCAATTTCTCTTTGAGTGGTTTGACCATTGCCCTTAATTATCATTAGTTAATTAATTATGTTAGAATTAATTATTAATTCTTGCATGAAAAATCAGCATTTGCTTTTACAGGTCATCCATTTGATTATTGATTGCGCAGATCAGCATTTCCTAATTCAGCATTTTTACATAATTCAGCCCAGTAATACATATTTGTCAGGTCAATAGCCATCACCACAAACAACCTGCATTCAGTCGTGAATTTCAATTGGAAGGACTCTTCAGCAGTCAGAAATTTAATCATGGTGAGTTGATCAAAGCACACTGACAAATACTGAATGAATGCTTCACAATAATAAAGCACCACAACCTTTTCTCATAGCAACTTCCTACCAACTAAAAAGGAAAAAACATGCTAAAGAATATGTCAGATCTTCTACAATATCAACACTGCCATCTGTTGGTACTTTATAACATTTGAGGCATTGCTTTTCTCTCATATAATATACCCATCACTGTGCAACTTCATAATGTTCAATAAATCACTGGCTGAATAATTTTAATTTTCTCTGTAGCACACAGAAGGGAACAAATAATGTTTTTAAGGGGTGGGGTTAATGCTGCATCTAACTAGTCATATAATTTTTTTTTTTTGCCTTCAGATATTTATTTTATCATTTATCATTTTTATCATTTTATTTATTTTTGCAGTATTTATTTAGTTTGTCAAGCATGTATGAGAAAACAAGTATAAGTATGAATATAACACATAAACATATAAGTATAAACAGGTATAACTATATACGAAATAAATGAGCACGAATAAGTAGGACAGGGACGGTAGGCATGCTGGTACGCTTATGCACACCTCCTTATAGGCCTCTTAGGAATGGAGTGAGGTCCACGGTGGACAATTTAAAGTTAGCTAGTTTTTAAGAAGGGAGTGAAATAGTATAGGGTCTCCCACTTGAGCAGGGTTAGGGTTAGTCATATAATTTTAACTCATCCACCCAGTCAAAATGAAATTCATTTGACATAGACATTTCCTAAATGTATAAATACTGCATATATCGTGTGTTGCGTGCCTCTCTGAGTGTGTATATCTGTGTGAAAAACTCACACTAATGCATTTTTGCTGTCTCAAGGCAGCTCCTGTGGGCCAGACTTAAGCACCCAGCAGGCCAAATGTGGCCAGCGGGCCTTAAGTTTGATAACCCTTCTGAACATGAATGATTTCATATTGGATACTAGAAACAGAAGAGTAAAATAGAAAACTTAATTTTATGCTTGCATGGAAATAAGTCAAAAGAATTGTTGTAAGTTAGGGTTAGGGTTAGTGTTAGGGCAAGAACTAGGGTTAGGGGCTAGGGCTAAGGTTATGGTTAGGGGTTAGTGTTAGAGGTTAGAGTTAGGGTTAGGTGTTAGGGTTAGGACTAGGGTTAGGGTTAATTTTAGGGTTGGGGTTAGGGTTAGGGCTAGGGCTAGTGCTGGAGCTAGGACTAGGTTTAGAGTTAGTGCTAGCTTTAGGGCTACTGTTAGGCTTAGGGTTAGGGCTAGGGTTAGGGTTAGTTGGAGGGTTAGGGTTAGTGTTAAGGATAGGGTTAGGTTAGGGCTAGGGCTAGAGCAACAGTTTGGGTTAGGATAAGGATTAGAGTTAGGGTAAGACTTAGGGTTAGGATAAAATAGAAAACTTAATTTGATGCTTGCGTGGAAATATGTCGAAAGAATAGTTGTAAGTTAGGGTTAGAGTTAGGGCTAGGGTTAGGTTTAGGGCTAGGGTAGGGTTAGGATTACGGTAAAATAAACTTAATTTTATGCTTTCATGGAAATATGTCGACAGAATTGTTGGCCATGGCTAGGGTTAGGGTTATGGTTAAGGTTGGGGTTAGGCCTAGTATTAGGGCTAGGTTTAGTGTTAGGGTTAGGGCTGGGGATGGGGATGGGGCTAGTGCTAGGGTTAGGGTTAGGTTTAGGGTTAGTGATAGGGTTAGATTAGGGTTAGGGCTAGGGCTAGGGCAATGGCTTGGGTTAAGGTAAGAGCTAGGATTAGGGTAAGGGTTAAGGTTAGGGTAAAATAGAAAACTTAATTTTATGCTTGCATGGAAATATGTCAAAAGAATAGTTGTAAGTTAGGGTTAGGGTTCCGGTTAGGGTGATGGGTTAGGGGTTAGGGTTTGGGTTAGGAATTAGTGTTAGTGTTAGGCTTAGGGTTAGGATTAACCCCCACAAGATCCATTTTCACTATCAGAGGCACATTTGGCCTGCTGGGTATTGAAGTCTGGTCCACAGGAGGAGCCAGGAAAACAGCAAAGGACAAGTTCACTGTGCCTCTACTAGTGAAAATGGAGCTGGGGGGGGGGGGGGCGGCTAACTCTAACCCTAACCCTACCCTATCCCTAACCCTAAATCTAATCCTAACCCTAACCCTAGCCCTAGCACTAGCCCCATCCCCATCCCTAACCCTAACACTAAACCTAGCCCTAACACTAGGCCTAACCCCAACCTTAACCATAACCCTAACCCTAGCCATGGCCCTAAGCCTAATCTTAACCCTAACCCTATCCTAACCCTAACCCTAACCTAAGCCCTAAACTAGCCCTAACCCTAAACCTATTCCTAACCCTACCCTAACCCTAACTCTAACCCTAGTCCTAGCACTAACCTCTAACCATAACTCTAACCCTAGCCTTAATGCTAGCCCTAACCCTAAACCGAACCCTAGCCCTAGCCCTAATTCTAACCCTAACCCTAACCTACAACAATTCTTTCGACTTATTTCCATGCAAGGCTAAAATTAAGTTTTCTATCTTACTCTTCTGTTTGTAGTATACAATATGAAGTCATCCATGTACAGAAGGGGTATCAAACTCAAGGCCTGCGCGCCTCATTTGGCCTGCTGGGTGCTTAAGTCTGGTCCCAAGGGGCAGCCTGGAATCAGTAAAAGAGAAGTTCACAATGCCTCTGATGGTGAAAATGGAGCTTGCGGAGGGGGGGGGTAACCCTAATCCCTCACCCTAATCCTAACCCTTGTGCCCCAATTTTGGCCCAGGTTGCCTCCTGCAGCTCTCCGCCAATGAAAACATGAAGTCCCCCAGTTCCATTTTTGCTGGCAGAGGGCTATCAAAACAAACTAAACTCAAAACGAAAGGAGAAATGTTTCCCCTTTTTCATTTGAGTGTGCAAGAAGGGGCAGGAAAGGAGAAAGGGAAAGAGGCAAGACAAAGAAAAAGAAGGAAAGATGAGAAGAGAGGAAAGGAAAGGAAAAATAAGGAAAGAGGGGAAGGAAGAAGAAAGGCGAATGAAGAGGGAAGGAAAAAGGAGAGAAGGAAGGAAGGAAGGAAGGAAGGAAGGAAGGAAGGAAGGAAGGAAGGAAGGAAGGAAGGAAGAGGATTATAATGAGAATGAGGGAAATTTTCAGGGAAGTCCTTACTTAGCACTTGGCCACCACAGGTGCCCCTGACATGAGTTCCATGTCACTTCCACCATGGCCAAACCCCCTGGCCATGGCCACTATGGCCAACACCCCCAACCCTCCGAGGTCAAACACAACCCTGATGCGGTCCTCAATGAAATTGAGTTTGACACCCCTGATTTACAGGAGCTGACTGATGGTAGCTGCATTCTTGAAGTTGTATCCATATCCAGGCCCTGTGATTATCTGGCTAAGGGAGTTTAAGCCTATGCAGAACAGCAACAGAGACAATGCATCACCTTAGTATATTCTGCACTTGATGCCCACTTGTGTGAGTTAACTTCTAGTTATCACACTACAAGTAAATAATCTCTCCTGCTCCCAAGCCCCAGAGGTACTATAAGAAAAGATATGAAGAAAAAAAAACTACTTTCTCCCCCTTCTAGCCAGTACACATGAGTAAGTTTTGTTTTATAAGCTGGAATGGACAGTGAGAAGGATGAATGTAATACAGAAATAGCAGCCAAATTCTAATATGAAAAGTATAAATACACTGTGCTTGATTTTTCTTTTCTGGAATTCATGGAATGATGAGGAATTGACTGAATGTGACACTATCATGGATACAGATACATATGCTTTCCACATCCCTTCATGAATCAGAAAAATCTAAAACTGAATATTATATTAATTAACACTATGTTGTATCATTGCTGTCACTGTTTTTGTACTTAGGTGTACTGTTCTTTTAGCTGTTTTCCATTATGTTTTGACAACTCTGTGAGTTTACCAACTTTCAGTAATAACAGTAAATGATTCAGATTAATTTGTGGTGAGTTTCAAGGTTAAAGAGAGATTTAAATCATATCTCTAAAGTTCAGTTCAATGTTTTATTCATACCACCAAACACTTTACATAGTGTTTTAAAAGTTACTATTGATAGACTTCTTACATTTGCTCTTTTACCCAGAGTATTAAACAAAGCACTGAGACTCCCTCCCTCCTTTTTCACAACCCAGTCTCTTCACTGTGATTTTTAAGGCTGGTTTCTGTAGCAGTCATCATTAGTTTGGTCATCTTTACATTTAATCATAGTCCCATTTTTATTTTCAGTGTGCTCCTTGACTTTCATTACTAGGTTTTCTAAAAAATCATTTGCATTTTCAGAGATCAGAGTAGCATCAGTAGCATAGCATAAGTTACTGATTTTTCCCCCTTCAAGTTTTAAAACCATGTTCATATTTTTTCCAACTTCAGTTTGTCTAATCAAACTTAACCATAAAATTAATCAAACTACTCTTCTTCTGCAACTGTGCTTGGAGCATAAAACAGGACCATATTAAAGAGGTGTCCGGAAAGTCTAATTGATATTATTTTGTTATCAGCAGTATTCAAGTAATGTTCTATAGTCTCGCTATATCAAAAGTGCCTGTACATGTACTATGTAGTAAACACAGTGGTGGGATTCAAAAAAAATTACTACTGGTTCTGTGGGCATGGCTTGGTGGGCATTGCTTGGCTTGGTGGACATGGTTTGGTGGGCATGGCAGGTTAGTGGGGTGGGAGGGGAATGGAGATTTTAAAGTAAAATCTCCATTCCCCTCCCACCCCACTAACCTGCTTTCCAGCTCCGTTCTCCTGTGCAGGGCAACCAAAAAAGACCCAGCCAATCAGTTGGGACTCGATGGGAGGCGGAGAATAGATGGGGGCAGTTTGGTTCTCCAAACCACTCAAAAGTTCCACTACCAGTTTTCCAAAACTGGTCAGAACCTGCTGAATACCACCTCTGAGTAAACAGTATGATTTTCTGACTGAAATTGTCCAATTCTAATCCATTTCAATGTGCTGTTGCTTAGGTTGTCAGCCTGCAAAACTTTCATCTTTCAGTTACTGAGGTTTTTTTTCATGTTCCTATTTCTTATTTTCCGTATCCCCATGGGTTTTAGAGCTTCAGATTTCCTTTGTCTGCCTAAAAACTTCAAATACTATCTGTGTCAAAACTTTTATCTACCCATGTCATAAACATAACTAGCATTCTGAAAAGTCTTCAGCTTTTTTTCAGTAGCATGTTGAGTATCATCCAAGTAGAAAGGTTCATCATCTATACTCTAATCAATCATTTTATTCTCTCTATCCATGTGCCTTTGTTGATAAAAATATAGAGGTCGGTGGTTTGCCACTGACTTCTCCAGTGCAGCATGAATTAATACTGATGCCTTACAGTGATCGCATATCTTTCTGTATTACTGTTGCCCAATATAAGTGTCTGCTTGCTCTAGTTGGGCATCTGGAATGACCTTCACACCTTGGATGAGTTGTTGGAAGTATTGTCATATATTCCCAGCACACTTCTCTAGTCCCTCTTTTGGAGCACCCTTCACATCAATTGCAATGATTAAAATATACATGGCATACTTACAGCACAAAATAAAAACCTTCCAAGATTCATTCATAATGCTAGCCTTTATAAACTACACAGATCTTTTTTATTTTGCATCATCACCCCCATATATTGGAACTCTTACATGCCTGTCTCCACTTGATGGGCAATTTTCACATTAAAGTCACCTACTATATACACAACATTTTTTGGGGTTGCAGTTTTCTTGGATCATGGCATAAAAGCCCTCTAATTCAAGGTCTGTTGCAGCAGTCATTGGGTCATAGACAGAGGCGGGTATTCAGCAGGTTCTGACAGTTCTGGAGAAACGGTAGCGGAAATTTTGAGTAGTTCAGAGAACCAGCAAATACCACTTCTGACTGGCCCCACCCCCATCTATTCTCCGCCTCCCGAGCCCCAGCTGATTGGCTGGGTCTTTTTTGGTTGCCCTGCACAGGAGAACGGAGCTGGAAAGCAGGTTAGTGGGGTGAGGAGGAAATTAGGATTTTGCAGTAACCTTCTCCCTGGATTGGGGAGGGAATGGGGATTTTGCAGTATCCTTCCCCTACCATGCCCACCAAGCCATGGCCACCAAACCGAGCCACGCCCACCAAGTTGCGCCCACAGAACTGGTAGTAAAAAAAATGGAATCCCACCACTGGTCATAGACTTGGACGATTGAGATGTTGAGGAGGTTGGCATGCATTCTGATGGTCATAATGCTCTCACTGACAGTTGAGAAGCATTCCACTACTCTTGCAATTTTCTTGCTACCATAAATGCCACTCAATTTGTTTTCTGGTATCATGTTCTGAATAATAGACAGTGAAATCCTCACATTGAAAAAAGAACCATTGTCTGACCATTCTAGGTTATTGACACCAAGGAGATCAGTTTCCAACCTGATTATCTCCCATTTGGCAATATCTAATTTACCCTGATTCAGTCTTCTGATGTTCCATGTGGCTATCCGGTGAATCTGTGTACAAGAAGACATTTGCTTACACCACTGGGATACCTCAGCAACTGGGATTCCTGTTATCCTATTGTTGGACACCCTATATCAGCAGGCCACAGCCTTTTGGGCACCAGGGACAGGACAAAGATTTTTCTACAGACCAGAAGGCGCATGGTTTCACATGCTGCCAGCATCCCACAGATGGGGCTTCGCTTGTTTGCGTGAACTGATTTCTGACAAGCTGCAAACTGGTGCTGGTCTATGGACCAGGGATTGGGGACTCATGCCCTATATGACCTGTTTGAGACCCTTCCTGTAGAATTTGCTTGGTGAGTTTTTTGTAGAGTAGGTCACCAGGTCTTTCTCCAACCCTTTAATTCAGGGGTGGGCTACTGGGGTTCGCAGGGGTTCAGGAGAGCCCCTAGCTAAGATTCTGTGCAGTTCAGAGAACCCCCCAAATCTTACCCTGCCCCTCCTTTCCCAGGAGTCCTCATGCAGCCCATTTGGACGCAGGTAAGAGGGCGATAAACGGGCATCCTGGAAATTTGGGAAGGCTGGAAATGGGCCCATTTCCATCTTCCAGAGACTCTCCGGAGCCCAGGGAGCCCATCTTCGCCCTCCCAGAGGCTCAAAGAAACCCTCTGGAGCCCGGGGAAGGCAAAAATGCCCCCCCCCCCCCCGTGATGCAGGAGGCTGACTAGGCCACGCCCACCATGGCCACGCCTACTCAGCAACATGCAGGGAACCCTTTGCTAAAATTTTTGAAGCCCACCTGCTTTAATTCACTTTTCGACAGCTGCCCAGTGAAAGCTACTGTTGCATTCCTTAACCTGAGCAACGACTGAGCCAGTATATGATTCTTTTTCTGTTGTCTCATTATGATTAATGGATTTGTGTATCCTTTTCATCTGACTTCTCAATTGAGCCTGTCTGGCTTGGGTGACCCTTCTGGTATATTTTCCGGTGGTTTTCCTCCAGCATAGTTGTCATCCTCAACAGAACAGAAAATACGACTTCAGCCACAGAGTGGTCAATGTCTGGAATACTCTACCTGCCTCTGTGGTTTCTTCCCCAAACCCCAATAGACTGTCTACTATTGACCTCACCCCCTTCCTAAGTGGTCTGTAGGGGGCGTGCTTAAGCGCACCAACGTGCCTACTGTCCCTGTCCTATTGTTTCTTTTTATTTTTCTTATATGTACCCATTTCATGTATTCATTACTATGTTTATACTTATACCTGTTACCTTATAATCGCTTGACAAAAATAAATAAATAAATAAATAAATTAAACACATATGCCCTCCCCTCATGACAAGGGGGCATCCCCATGGAGGGGATCAGTGTACCTGATCTGGTTTAAATCTGCATGGTTTGATATTGGGGACATTCATCTTCCACTGCCTCTGGTTTCTTTGTCAGTCTTCTTCCTCAATTAAACAATGATGGCTTAATAGGAGGAAAAATGTTAAATAGATGTAAAGGTAACGGTTCACACACACATGCGTGCTAGTCGTTTCTGGCTCTAGGGGGCAGTGCTCATCTGTGTTACAAAGCTGAAGAGCCAGCACTATCCGAAGACGTCTTCATGGTCATGTGGCCAGCATGACTAAACGCTGAAGGCACACAGAACACCGTTACCTTCCCACCAAAGTGGTCCCTATTTTTCTACTTGCATTTTTACGTGCTTTCGAACTGCTAGGCTGGCAGAAGCTGGGACAAGTAATGGGAGCTCACTCCGTTACGCAGCGCTAGGGATTCGAACTGCCGAACTGCCGACCTTTTTGATTGACAATCTCAGCATCTTAGCCACTGAGCCACCGCATCTCATAATTGTCATTGAGTGATTCCTCCCCCCTATTTTCACCATGAGTCAGGTGTTATCACTGACATGATTCATTGAGGCTATTCTATTAACAGTGTCTGTCTGTCAGTCTCTCTCTCTCTCTTCTACCTATTGTTCTGTAGGAAGTTAGTACCCACCCCGCTCCTAGAAAAATTGAAATAGCCTAGGAAATATTTAAAAGGCAGAATATTATATCTCCCTGGATGAGAAAAGGAGAAATATGTTTTAAAGACAAAGCAGCTTCCTGCAGCTCCCTGTCCCCCCCCCCCCTTCAGCTCCAGGGTGATGGGATTAAGGATGGCCCTCAGGAAATGATAGGATTACCCATCTCACCACATGGTCTGGGAAGATTGCATTAGCCAGCATTCAGGTAAAGCCATTTGGTCTAGACCAAGCCTACAAAGTTAGCTACGACCTCCGTCCCTGGGAGTCTGACAGCCAATGGGATTCATTTCTTGCACAGGAACAGGAAACACTAAGGTGGAGCCCAACAGAGGTTATATAAGGATCTCTCAGCATCTTGGTCGGCCCTTCTTCCCTTCTCTTCTCACCTTGAAGCATGTGATCATCTTTCCTTCTCACTCTGGAGCTCCAGGCCGGGTGGCCCTGTACACCATTAAACTTTTCAAGCAGCCTCCATGTTTCCAGTGTCTTTTTCCCCACTTGGAACTGAACCCAGAAGGGTATTTCTTCCAACAGTTCTGACCCAGACTTCAGGAGCCCCAGTCAACCACCTACTCATAAGGAGAAACATCTCTCTCTATATTATTTTATTACCTTCTTTCAAGCATTCATCAGACAGGCCTATTGAAGTCTGCTTTGTTTAGCCACTTGATCTGAACCCAGATTAATCAAAAGATGGCTTCAATTGTGTATCAAAGGAGATTGGACACCAGCCAAATATATTATGTAGTAAACTCTTGTTATTAATAAATAGCCTAATCTTTTTTTTTCCAGTAAGACATAGCACACAACTATGGTTTGTATTTTATTGTTCTGCCAAATTAATATCCTCTGTATTTGCCGGAAATCATGGTGATGGATTTAGCACGATGAGATGAAAACTGACTTTGCTATAGATTTATACAGAATTTGGTGGCTAACTTTGCTCTAAATTGGGCATGTAATGAATGTATCATTGCAAAAGCAAAGAAATAAAACCCATTACAGAGTTGAAATGAATCACTGAAATGGCAAATAATTTTCTAAGCTGTAGTATTTCTCTGCTATTGTTTTGCTTTAAGCTTTGCTGAAAAGCAATTACTTTATTCTTTATCTTGGCTTTTATTACTGGTGACTTCTATGTTAGCTTTTTCCTCTTTATTTATTTTGCATTTGAAAAGTCCTTTGAAATGAAAAGTTAAATTGAATTGGTGATACTGACCTCTCACCTCCAGTTCCATTTCTCTCCTAATTCAGTGAAGATTTTGAAAGGAACTATTTCAGCTTTCTAATGACCTCTCCCACCCTCTGCCTTTCTGAACTGGAAAACCAGATGATACAATGTCCAAAATATTAAAAAAATCAACTTGAACATTATTTAAAGAAATAGCCCACCTGTTATTCAAAATTAAAGGTATGTGTGATGATGGGAGTGTAACACAAATGTAACAAAATCCAAAACATAAATAAATGTCCTTTAATACCTCCAACTTGGCCCCACTGTTCAATAATTCTCGATTGGAGATAAAACATACTCAAAAATAGTCTTCAAAAGAAAGCAATACAGTCCGAACTTAATGAGCAGATAGAGGTGAAATAAAAAACTAAACAAATCTACAATGAAGAAATTTCCACAACGTAACAGGGCAAATAATTACCAAATTCAAGGAGATAACAAGGCAGTCTGTTGGAAGGATGCCAACCAAGATAACTTCAGCCCAAAATAAAACATGGTTTGCTTCTGGCAACGCTGTGTTATAACCATCTCTCTTACATACTATTCTCCTGAGCTGCAACTAATGAGGGGGTCATGGCCACTTCTTCTCTCGCAAGCCAAGTTGTTTCCTTCTCCATTCCTCCCTGCATGTCCTAGGATGAAGAGGAGATGGGCCTGGTTCTTCCTCTGACTGCCCAGCCAGCTTCTGCCCTTCCCCAGCCTCCTCCACAACTTCCAGAGCCACACCTCCACTCCCTGTCAGCTGTTCCTTCTCTCCCTCAGAATCTGATTCTACCAAGGGCATGACAGTATTTATTTTTATTTATTTTAATCAGATTTCTATACCGCTCCCTCTCCCAAAAAGGGACTCGGGGCGGTGTACAGTCTACTAAAAACACAGAATATATACAATTTAAAACCAAATTAAATATACAAATCCGGCTGAATCCCATCAAATTACAAATACAGACATTTAAAAATCCGGGATTAATTAAGAAATTAAAAATTTAAAAATTAAAACCAAATTAAATTTAAAACCCATAAACTATTTACTGGGCCAGGCCGGCCTGCTTGAAAAATAGGGTCTTAACTGCGCGCCGGAAGGTCAGGATGTCCGTCATGGCCCGTATCTCCGGGGGGAGATCATTCCACAGGGAGGGGGCTCCCACAGAGAAAGCCCGCACCCTTGGGGCCGCCAGCCAACAACGATCAGATGGCAGCATCCCAAGGAGGGCAACGCTGTGAGAGCGTACTGGGCGGCGGGAGGTTGTTGATGGCAGCAGGCGGTCCCGTAAGTACCCAGGTCCCGAGCCATGGAGCACTTTAAATACAGTCAGTACCACCTTGAATCGAATCCGGAAGGCCACAGGAAGCCAGTGCAGCCTGCGGAGAAGCGGTGTTATGTGGGAGCTCCGAGGGGCACCCACGATCACCCGCGCGGCTGCATTCTGAACCAACTGCAGCCTCCGGAGACTCTTCAAGGGGAGCCCCATGTAGAGAGCATTGCAATAGTCCAAGCGGGAAATGACGAGGGCAGAAGTGACCGTGCAAAGTGCGCCCAGATCCAGAAAGGGCCGCAACTGGTGGATCAGACGAATCTGACAAAAAGCCCCCCTGGCGACGGCTGCAATATGATCTTCTAAAGACAGCCGTACATCCAGGAGGACACCCAGATTGCGCGCCCTTTCCACGGGGGTCAAAACCTCTCCCCCCACGGCCAGCGAAGGAACAAGCTGGCTGTATCTGGGTGCAGGAAACCACAGCCACTTGGTTTTGGTCGGGTTGAGACGAAGCCTGTTATGACCCATCCAACTCCGCACGGCCTCCAGGCACCGGGTCATCACTTCGACGGCTTCGTTGGGGTGGCCCGGGGTGGAGATGTACAGCTGAGTATCATCAGTGTACTGATGGAACTCCACCCCGAAGCCATGGATGATCTCACCCAGCGGCTTCACATAAATGTTGAACAGCAGGGGCGAGAGCACCGACCCCTGGGGCACCCCACACAGTAGGGGCCTCAGGGCTGACCTGTCAACACAAATTGCGAACGGTCGGAGAGGAAGGAGGCGAACCACCGTAACACGGTGCCTCCCACCCCCAACCCCTCCAACCGCCGCAATAAGATACTGTGGTCGATAGTATCAAAAGCTGCTGAGAGGTCTAACAGGACCAGGACAGAGGAACAACCCCTGTCCCGGGCCCTCCAGAGATCATCCACCAACGCGACCAACGGCGTCTCCGTGCTGTGCCCGGGCCTGAAACCCGATTGGAGGGGGTCTAGATAACTCGCTTCATCCAGGTACTGCGGGAGCTGACGTGCCACCACAGTCTCAACAACCTTCGCAACAAAGCGAAGGTTGGAGACCGGACGATAATTTGATAGTAATGCTGGGTCCAGGGACGGTTTCTTGAGGAGGGGCCGAACCACCGCCTCTTTCAAGGCGGCGGGTAACAGCCCCTCTCTCAAGGAAGCGTTTATGATTCCCTGGAACCAGCCTCGTGTCACCTCCCGAGTGACCAAGACCAGCCAGGAGGGGCACGGGTCCAGCTAACAAGTGGTGGCATTAAGCCCCCCCAGTATCCTGTCCACGTCCTCCAAGGTAACAGGATCGAACTCAACCCAAATGACCTCACCGATATCCACCCCCGCCCCCCCGCCCGGAGATGCCCAGTCAGAGTCCAGCTCATCCCGGATCTGAGTGATTTTGTCCTGCAGAAACCTAGAAAACTCCTCAGCCCGCCCCTGCAAGGGATGCTCCCGCGCTCCCACCTCCAAAAGGGAGCGGGTCACCCTAAACAGGGCGGCTGGGCGGTTTTCCGCGGACGCAATAAGGGTGGAGAGTTAAGACCTCCTCGCCATCCTTATCGCCACTAAATACGTCTTAATATGAGATCGTAGTAGTGTTCGGTCAGACCCAGAGCGGCTAGCCCTCCAACTACTCTCTAGGCGTCTTTTCCGGCGCTTCATCTCCCTTAGTTCCTCAGAAAACCAAGGAGCCACCTGGGATCGGCACCGGGTCAGAGGCCGCAAGGGCACGACCCCGTCAAGGGCCCCAGCAGCCACCTTATCCCAGGTGGCGACCAAGCCCTCAACCGAGTCGTGTGTGTGAGCTTCGGGAAATGGACCAAGCTCCATCAGGAACCTATCTGGGTCCATCAGGCGCCTGGGGCGGTACCATTTTGTCGGTCCCGCCTCCCTGCGGCCGGGGGGTGCGGAACGGAAGTCGAGCTTCAGGAGCGAGTGATCAGTCCATGACAGGGGTTCTACAACTATATCCCCTACACACAGATCACTCTGCCACTGATCAGAGACAAAAACCAGATCCAGGGTGTGACCTCCCAAGTGAGTAGGGTCCCGAATTAACTGGGTCAGGCCCATGGCTGTCATGGAAGCCATGAACTCCTGAGCAATCCCCGAGGCACCGCCGGCAGAAGGCAAGTTGAAATCCCCCATGACCATAAGCCTGGGGGTCTCAACCGCCAAGCCGGCTATGACCTCAAGGAGCTCAAGCAGGGCCGATGTCACATAGCAGGGAGCCAGGTATGCAACCAACAAGCCCACCTGTACCCTGGGACCGAACTTCACGAAAAGGGACTCACATCCGGTCGTCTGAGAAACAGTGGATTCCCTCGGACACAGATCCTCCTTAATAACCACGGCAACCCCCCCTCCCCTCCCCTGGGCCCTCGGCCGATGAAAAACCCGAAACCCAGCTGGGCACATCTCCACCAGAGGGACTCCCCCCTCTTGGCCCAGCCAGGTCTCGGTAATACCCACCAGGTCCGCTCCCCCCTCACAAATCAAATCATGGATGAGAGGGGCCTTATTGATAACGGATCTGGCGTTGCATAACATCAGCCGAAGGCCCAGGGCCCGATCGCTCAGACCACCCAGGGAACGGGACATAACAAGGGGGTCGGAGCACGCCACAGCAGACAAACAGCGGGGGCGTGCTCCCGATACAAAATATGGCCCCCTATAACCGCCAGACCTGCCTCTCCTGCTCACCGTACTAATAGCTTTTATTTCATCCTCCCCGGAACAGCCCCCCATCCTCAAGTATGACTGTCTTGAGAAAGAATATTATCTGAAGACCCTCTGTCAATCAGGGTAACTAAAATAGAATATTATAGTCCAGTATCCTAACTTGGCAAAAGGCAGTTTTCTATAAAAATAGTAATACCAATAGCAATAGACTTATACACTGCTTCATAGTGCTTTACAACCCTTTCTAAGTGGTTTACATATTGCCCTCCACCATCCGGATCCTAATTTTACCTACTGAGGAAGGATGGAAAGCTGAATCAACCTTGAGCCTGGCAGAATCGAACTCCAGGCACTGAGCAGTGAATTAGCCTGCAATACTGCATTCTAACCACTGTGCCACCACAGCTCATCAAAATATGTGACATGACATCAATACTATCCAAAATGATTTGTTACAGCTTTGTAATTAGAAAAAATAAGCATGGCATGTTCACTTACATGTTTTTGTAGTTTGAAATGTTATGATCCATAACTCCTATATGCATTTAAATCAAAACAAGCCACTTTATACCTGTCTAAACCCAAAAATATCCTTTTTATATTATGTAGTTGATGCATTTCTGTGAATGCTAAATACTTAGAATCCTAAGTACTGTAGAAAAAAAGAGTTGTCTCTAGGTGTATGTTTCTTCTTGCAGCCATTATATTTCCTAAGGATTGCAATTCATCTGTTATTTAATTGTTTAAGTTACTGATAAAGGTACTTTGACTCTCATATAACTCTTTTCTTCAATTATATTATTTATCAGGCATTTATCTGTGTGCAGATATATTCTATCTAAATATGTTATCTCCCTTTATTATTAAATGACCATTACAATTTTGGATTCCATTTATAAATGCACATTACTATTCAAATTTATTTCTATGAAATCAGTAGACAAATCTGATTCAAATTATTAATTTGGATTTGAGATCTATTTTAATTCATACTTCCACTTTGATGTAGAAATGAATTCATAAAAATGTGGTAGGGACTTAAGTATTTGAACAATCTACTTCAGTACATTCAGATTAGTTCAACAATTTAAACTGACTTATTGATTAAAGTTAGATATGTCATATTTTGTTTGATGGTGTGGCTTGACCTGCCAATTTAGTGCAAAATGATTCAGTTTATAGATTTGACAGAAATATTTTTAAATCAGTTTTTAGCAGGTTCTGAGAAGTTCTGGATAACCGGTAGCGGAAATTTTGAGTAGTTCAGAGAACCAGCAAATACCACTTCTGACTGGCCCCGCCCCCATCTATTCTCCGCCTCCCGAGTCCCAGCTGATTGGCTGGGTCTTCTTTGGTTGCCCTGCACAGGACAACGGAGCTGGAAAGCAGGTTAGTGGGGTGAGGAGGAAATTAGGATTTTGCAGTAACCTTCTCCCTGGATTGGGGAGGGAATGGGGATTTTGCAGTATCCTTCCCCTGCCATGCCCACCAAGCCGTGGCCACCAAACTGAGCCACGCCCACCAAGTCGCGCCCACAGAACTGGTAGTAAAAAAAATGGAATCCCACCACTGGTCATAGACTTGGACGATTGAAATGTTGAGGAGGTTGGCATGCATTCTGATGGTCATAATGCTCTCACTGACAGTTGAGAAACATTCCACTACTCTTGCAATTTTCTTGCTACCATAAATGCCACTCAATTTGTTTTCTGGTATCATGTTCTGAATAATAGACAGTGAAATCCTCACATTGAAAAAAGAACCATTGTCTGACCATTCTAGGTTATTGACACCCAGGAGATCAGTTTCCAACCTGATTATCTCCCATTTGGCAATATCTAATTTACCCTGATTCAGTCTTCTGATGTTCCATGTGGCTATCCGGTGAATCTGTGTACAAGAAGACATTTGCTTACACCACTGGGATGCCTCAGCAACTGGGATTCCTGTTATCCTATTGTTGGATACCCTATATCAGCAGGCCATTTTGAGTAGTTCAGAGAACCAGCAAATACCACTTCTGACTGGCCCCGCCCCATCTATTCTCCGCCTCCCGAGCCCCAGCTGATTGGCTGGGTCTTCTTTGGTTGCCCTGCACAGGAGAACGGAGCTGGAAAGCAGGTTAGTGAGGTGGAGAGGGAATGAGGATTTTACAGTAACCTTCCCCCAGGAGTGGGGAGGGATTGGGGATTTTACAGTATCCTTCCCCTTCTACATCTCTCTACACCCACAGAACTCGTAGTAAAAAAATTTGAATCCCACCAATGACACACACATACCATCAACTGCATTGAATCCTATATAATCCAACTTAAAGATTTTTTCTATGCAAATTTTAATTTAAAATTTGGAACACTGGTTGTTTCATTGTTTTCAACAATCATAGAAGGATTGGATCATAGAAAACTACCAAATATTGGAGATTACTTATACCAGTGATTTGGCTACATTGGTATCTCAGTTACTATGTGCTTTTATGAATGGAACTAATAATGACCAAAGGAATGAAACTATATAATTTCCAAAGAAATGCTTTTCTTCCTTTTTTCCTCCTAGAAATGGTACAGGATGTGGGATGGAAATGATATTAAATTAGCATATTGTAGGTACTGCTTCTTAAAGACATTCTTAATTCTTGATTGTCCCTTAACTTTTTTTTTTTTAAGGGTGGGTTATTTTTTCTGTGTAAGGAGAAAAATGAATAGAAGGATCGGTGCAAACAAAAGAAAGATGCTGAAGAAACTAAACTGTAGCCAAATTAATTAAATTATAACAACTTCCATCCCTAACCTTTCCAGAAAACTTCCTTTTATTGTTTGGACAAGCAAACCTTGACTAACATCAGAAAGGATTGTGATACACCTAATCTCCCTTCATTCACTTAAACTTTAAGCAGCTTGAAATAAAATTCCAGTGGCAATGTTCTTTCTATCTTTCTTGTTTAATCTCAGATGACTTCTTTTGCCAACTCTTTTATTTCTGTGGTAATATGAACACTTACCAGCAGATAACTTTATTTTTTAGTTACCTTTGGGTCATCTTTTCTGACAGTGAATTGAGTGTATATATTTGTTTTTGGAGGTTTTTGCGGGTATTTGTATGTGGATCTTTGGTTCTTCGGGTTTTCTTCCGCGTAGAATTGGAAATATCTAGGCGACGTTTCGATGAAGTCTCATTCATCATCTTCAGGCTTGTGTCTTCGGCCTTGTGCTTCTCAGAGTAATGTGAGCTTGCAGCTGCTTCTTCCTTTTAACTACTAGTGGGGGTGTGACTTGATTGGGTGGGGGCTTGGCTGTGTTCTGATTGGGTGGGGATGTGTTCTCCACCCAAGAACAGAACACACCCCCAGCCAATCAGAACACAGCCAACCCCCCAACCAATCAGAACACAGCCAACCCCCCAACCAATGAGAACACACCCCCACCCAATCAGAACACAGCCAAGCCCCCACCCAATCAAGTCACACCCCCACTAGTAGTTAAAAGGAAGAAGCAGCTGCAAGCTCACATTACTCTGAGAAGCACAAGGCCAAAGACACAAGCCTGAAGATGATGAATGAGACTTCATCGAAACATCGCCTAGATATTTCCAATTCTACGCGGGAGAAAACGCGAAGAACCAAAGATCCATATATATATATATATATATATATATATATATATATATATTCAATATATACATAAATACATACATACATACATACATACATACATACATACAAATTATTTACCTTTGGGCCATTTTCTCTGACATTGAATTGAGTACACGCGTGTAACATTTACTGTTTGTAAATATATATTTTGTTGAGTTTGCCACATACTAGCATAAAGCATGTAATATGGAAGTTTTTGCATGCCCAGCTATGACTCGGATTACTGAGTGAACAATATGCCGTAGGCAGGACATCTAAACAATATTCTAACTTCTTCAATATTTCATGTAGAAATAAATGGCATCTACTGTGAGTATTGTCAACACCCCCACCACTTTTTCCTCCACCCTTCCTCAGCTACAAAATTGTCAATTCTTAATAAATAATGTGTGATTCATTAAATTCTCATCCTTGGTGATAATTAGCTTGTTATGTACTTTTTTTAGAAAGTTTTTTTTTTAAATCAGAGTGTGAAAGGTGTTTTTAATTTACTATTGACAAGATAAAGAAATGCAGATGAATTTTTTCCCCATCCATATTCTATTTAATTTACAAATATTTTCTTCTCTAAAAAACAGCAACCAAACCCTAGTAATATTTGAAGTGTAGTAAAATGAGATAGAGAGCCAGTTTGATGTTGTGGTTAAGGCATCAGGCTGAAAACTGGGAGATGTCAATTCTGCCTTGGGAACAAATCCAGTTGGGTGACCTTGGTCCAGTCACTTTCTCTCAGTGCTAGAAAGCAGGCAATGGTAAACTGCAGGCCTTGTCCAGAATTGGGCATAATTGAATGAGGACAAAATTATTTCCATATTAGAATCTGCCCTGCCCTCTCAGTCCAGATCAAACCACTTCTGAAAAACCTTATATCTGATCTTGACAATCAGAGAATGGGATTCAAATTTTTTTATTACCGGTTCTGGGGTGTGGCTTGGTGGGCGTGGTAGGGGAAGGATACTTTAAAATCTCCAGTCAGAGGTGGCATTGGCCAGTTCTCCAAACTACTCAAAATTTCCACTACTGGTTCTCCAGAACTGGTCAGAACCCACGGAATACCACCTCTGCTGACAATCAGATACAATTGAATGTAAATTAGAAAAAAGGTAATTTCTTCTTATGTATTTATTAATTTAAACATCTTTTCCTTGCATTTTGAAATGTAACATTTAAATTAATTTCTAGAATTAATAAAATGCTAAGAAAATATGAAATATTAATGTTATTTTTAAAACAAAAGTACTAAATAAAATTCACAGAAAATCAGCAACAGAAAAATACCAAATAAATAAATAAATCCATTCATGCTGGCAGAAAATCAAGCACATTTCAAGAGTGACAAGTTGAGGGAAGTCTTCCTTCAGACCCTTATTAATTCCTGCTTCCTATCATTTACCTTAGAAGTGCTAGTCAAAATAATTTTACAAATAACATTATATTTAAACACAATTGGATAATATTTTGATCAACTCTAATTATTTAGTTACAGGGAGTGAGCACTGTTTCGCATCTTAATCACTTACTCTACAACTTAATAGGGAATTTTTTTTATTGTTTAACTGCCTTCTGATGATCATAGAAAACCATAGAAAACGTTAATAATAAATGGATTTTACTTCTCATTAAGAAGATGGCATGCAAATAGTGGCATTGTGTGAGTTCTCTAATTAGCCACAAAAATTGTGATCTGTAAGACAAATTATTTCAGAATTTCATGCATGACAGCATAGCTTTAGATTTGCTTAAATGCTATGGAGCTCAGTGAGTTCAGAACTGAAGTTTAAATAAATAAGATATTACTCTAATGAAGAATGATGTAGTAATTAGTTCATAAATATTGATTTTGTCATTAACTAACTATATTGTATTTTTCATTGCATTTTATCTGGCTGTACACCACCCCGAGTCCCGTCGGGAGAGGGGGCGGTATAAAAGATTAATAAATAAATAAATAAATAAATAAATAATAAATAAATAAATAATTTGACAACTTAATTGTTTACACTGTTATACTGGTATTAATTTATATTACAAAACAAACTTTTTTTTCCTAACGAATCTAGGGGCAGTGCAATTTAATAAGTTATTTATAAGAGACATTCATGATTATTGTTCAATTATTTACAAAAATTTAAAACCAAAATTAAAATAGCCATGAAGTTTCTATAGGTATCTATGAAAAAGCCAATGTGTCAATACATTTAACACATGGTCTAAATCAAATATAAGAAAGCAATATTTTCTGAAAGTATGTTCATTTTATGCTTTATATTTATCAGCACTTAGTTTTATTTTGGAATATAAAATATTGTATGAATTCCATTGTTTTAATCCTTACCATATTTTAAGCATCAATTTCTGAACATTATTAATCTCACAGTTGACCTTATTGTTCCTTACTAGGAAATTAAAGGATTTCTTTCTGATGGTTCAGATAAAAGGGTTACCTTGACGAAGCTAATGAAGACTAGCGGTGAATATATATGGCTTTCAAATATATATTGGAAAAATGGTGCTGAATTAAAGCAATCTTAATATGATGCTGAATGAAAACAATGAGTGAATGATGCTAAATGAAAGGAATCCTAATTCAAGATCCAAAAAGATCTTGACAGACTTTTCAGTTAGATAATTTGCTCCAAAGGAATCCTTAATGTTTAAATTAGCATGAAAATTTTGTGTAAGAGCAATTGCATTAGTCAAAACACATATGGTAATATTGCAGCTTGGTATCTGTAAAACTGGACACCACATAAATTTTAAGAGTAAGAAACATTTATCCAAAGCAGCAAATCATCTCCATTCAAAACAAGAGATAGAGTCAACAAGTAATTTGATTATTTCAAAGCTTTTGTAATTTCTGACATGCAGTGGTGGAATTCAAATTTTTTTATTACCGGTTCTGTAGGCGTGGCTTATTTGGTGGGTGTGGCTTGGTGGTCATGTGACTATGGGCGTGGCTTGGTCATCATGTGATTGGGTGGGTGTGGCTTGGTGGCCATGTGACTGGATAGACATTGCTTGGTGGTCATGTGACTGAGTGGGTGTGGCCAACTTAATGTAACTCACGTCAAGGGCTGCCTTGCCTGGCCCCTCCCTTCCCAATCATTCCTTGTCACACCCAGCTTCAACTTATCTATAGTTCTGTAAAAACATTGTTCACCATTTTTTGACTTTATTATCTACATACTATAGATGTATTTTCATGGACCACTGACAGGAGGAAATGGCTCACATGCTTTGCCCAAGAGGGTGATAGACAACAGGCTTTTAAGGGCCTGCCAGAAAGAAAGGGGGGGGGATGTATTTTCCAAAGCACCAGAAGGCAAACAAGAAGCAATGGATGGAAACTGAACAAGGAGAGAAGCAACCTAAAACTAAGGAGAAACTTCCTGACAGTAAGAACAATTAATCAGTGGACCTGCTTGTCCCCAGAAGTTCTGGGTGCTCAATCACTGGAAATTTTTAAAAGACTGGACAGCCATTTCTCTGAAATGGTATAGGGTTCCCACTAAAGTCCCTTCTAAGTGTTGTTCTGACACCTTTCCCAGGACCTCTACTCAGAGTTTGGCATCCTCAGTTTTCCTGCCTGAGCAGGGGCTTGGACTAGAAGACCTCCAAAGTCCCTTTAAACACACATGTATTTAGGCTCCGGACTATAGACATTGAATGCATGTAAACCCTGAAAACTTTGTGGTAGCCCTGGGCAAAAGAAAGGCAGTAAAATCACTCTAGGTATAGGGACAGTGTAAAATATTAACACATGATAAATAATGGAACAATTAAAAATAATAGTACAGTTTTCTCTGTCAATCTCTCTCCCTTCCTTCCTATTTCTTTTTCTTTCTTTCTTTCTCTTTGTCTCTTTCTGTATTTCTCTCCCTTCCTTTCTCTCTCTCTCTCTTTCTCACACACATACACCACACTCTCCCTATTTTTTTCTTTCTTTCTCTCCTTTCCTTTTTCTTTCGTTCTTCTCTCTCTCTCTCTCACACACGCACACACCCTTGTCAGTCTCCATTCTCTCTCCCTCCAGCCACTTTACTCACGAGGGGAAAGGAATCCAGCATTGCAAAACTTTTGCAAGCTAACCAAACCAACACACATTTACAGAGCTCGTTCAAATCTCTCTGTGGCTGGATTTCCTCCCCCCCTTCTCCAGCCTTCATTTTCTCTCACACCAGACACTTTACTCACAAGGGGAAGCAATACTTCTAGTGTTCATGAAGAATCCAGTCTTGGAGCAGTTTTGCAGGTTAACGGACCACTGCTCTGCCCTCAGTCATGTGTTTTCAAGTGGCTACTTGAAAATGCATGGCTTGGGTGGAGGAGCAGTTCTCCTTTAAACTGGGGCAGGAAACATTGGGCGACTGGGTTGGGGGCGTGGCCAGCTAGATGATGCTACCGGTTCGGCGATCCACAGCAAATTCTTT
Organism: Bungarus multicinctus; assembly: GCA_023653725.1. Lineage (NCBI taxonomy): Eukaryota > Metazoa > Chordata > Lepidosauria > Squamata > Elapidae > Bungarus > Bungarus multicinctus. The sequence continues at coordinate 67,767,218 of CM042849.1, forward strand.
CTACCGGTTCTCCCAAATAGGTGAGAACCGGCTGAATAGCACCTCCGCTGACATGCTAATTCTAGATCCTATGGTACAGTGCAGTGGTGGGATTCAAAAATTTTTACTAACGGTTCTGTGGGCATGGCTTGGTGGGCGTGGCAGGGGAAGGATACTGTAATATCTTCAGTCAGAGGTGGTATTTGCCGTTTCTCTGAACTACTCAAAATTTCCACTACCAGTTCTCTAGAACTGGTCAGAACCTGCTGAATACTACCTCTGGTACAGTGCTTATTGAAGCCAAACAACATGACATCAATAATATTAGGCAATAAAGTATAGCACTATGGCTGCATGGAGAGACAATTCAAGAAACAAATTTGAGTTGTATGGCTTCACAAACCACCTATTTTACCTTTTCCCCATGGACAATATTTTGACATGTCCCTAATTAAAGCCAACTTAATACCAAAATCTTATTTTTTTCCCCATCTTTATGATGATTTTGAGTTAGTTTATGATTAATTAGGATCCTGTTTAACTAATTAAACATATATAACTGAAATGAACTAGTCATGTTTGCTTGAAAATAAGATCTGGCCTTTTTTTTTCCACCAAAAAAGGCACCAGGTCTTGTTATGGGGGAAGTAAGCCACTGACTCACCTCACTTGTGCTCATTGCCCCACTTCCTGTTAGCTGTCAGAGGTCTTCAGGAACTTCTTCTGCAGCTGGCAAGGCCATCAAGGCTTTCCTGAAGGTCTCTGCAGCCAATAACTTAGCTCCGGGATGATGCAGAGCCCTATTATCAGCTACAGAGGCCTTCAGGAAAGCAGAAAAAAATGGAGTGCAAGATAGGTGTCAGGATATGCAAGGCTTGGCTGCAACTAACCAAAGGTAAATAGTAGGGCAGCTCTCCCACCAATCCCCACGCTAGCTTAATTTATACCCATGCAACCTGGAGTGGGCAGGATCTTAATTAGGGCTTATTTTGAGGGGGTGTAGGGCTTATATTGGGCACATGTGTAAAAATCAAGGTAGGACTTACTTTCAGGGTAAGTTGTGTTTTTGGGGAAACACGGTAATTAAACATGTATAGCTGAAATGATTCATATGATTGAGACAGTAAGTGCAATTATTCGTCATAATGATTGTTGCAGTATCACTTGGACAAAGACTTCCTTTTTTAAACAATGAAACAGAAAGAGAGAGACAAAAATAGACTTGCTTAATCAAAACATTTGCAGGCTTCTGTATGGAAAACACTGTCATTTTTTTTCTTTTCATTAAAAGTTGTATAATATCAGGCATATATACTGATCTCAAATAAATTCAAAAATATATTTATGTAAATATTGAAAAAAACATAAAAGATATAAAAGCAGCATCTGACTTAGATTTATGCTTTAATTCAATTTGTTGCATTTTGTATCATGTCAAAATAAACCTCTTTATAAGAAGATATTGAATTGAGTGAAAGTTTTAATTTTTCTATATATAATTTACATACCGTATTTTCCGGCGTATAAGACGACCGGGCGTATAAGACGACCCCGGATTTTCGGTTGTCTTTTTTCAAAGTCATCTTGTACACCAGAAAATACGGGTATTCAAAATTAAGCTGCAAGGATTTGTAAATGCTTCTCCTTCCTTCGCGCTCGCATCAGCCGACAGTACAACCTTCCTCCTCCGGGCCCAGGGCGGCTCTCTCGGTCTCTCTCCCACACACACGGAAGACGACCAGGCCTCCCGCGGAGCATGATGGGCCGGCAGAGCGGCCGCCATCTTGTTCTCTTCGGGAAGGGGAGGAGCGTCTCCCGGCGACGCCCGTAATATTTTCCGGCGTATAAGACGACCCGGCATATAAGACGACCCCGGATTTTCGGTTGTCTTTTTTTGGTTTCAAAAGTCGTCTTATACGCCGGAAAATACGGTATATAACATGACAGTTATTTGTTTTTACCATCTTGTAAGCTGTCAAGAGTGACCTTAGAAAGTGGATGGATGGATCGAATAATGGATAGATGATCTTTTTATTTTACTAAAGTATAAATCATAGGTTTACTGGAATTTATTTAAACAGCATAGGATTAAATAAAAAAAGTCTGAAATATGCATTTATCTGTTTAATTTAACATCCTAAGAGTCATTGTCTGAGGCTAGAATGGTTTTCTATGAGTGAAACCTTTTCTACAAAATGTTGATGTTTTTATTTGATGAACAATTGTAATATAATATTGAATTGCAATGGATTTTATTTTTTGTTAATAGCTCATTTGTAATCTCAGAATAAGCAGAATGCTTTTGCATATTTGAACCAAATCTACATTTTCAGAAATATAATACTAACATATGTTTAATTTTAATTTAATGCTATTTTTTTGTTATGTGTATTCCTGTTCCCCTCCATATGCATGGGCTTTCTAGACTGTTTGGGGGAATGCCTGTTCTGCCTGATGAATTAATTGGCTGATATTTAAGCTAATTGTGTTCATATTTAAAATGTTTTTTGACTAGCTGACCATTTGGAGTAAGGAGGTTAGAAAGCTACTGCCCAAGATTGCCATCTGAACTTGTTTGCATATTCTGACAGGGGACATAAAACTGCTAGATGAATTACCTTTGTCTGCATCTTATGACAATTAGCTGTGATATTAACAACCATGATTTAATTAGAATAATGGTATATAAGCGTCAAGAACCATCTTTGGATAATAAAACTCAGTAGAAACCAGGAGAATGCTATCTTCACCTTTACTAGTCCTTTTAGGTATATCTAACCAGCAGATGGGACATAAGATTCTTCATCTTGTTTTCATTCTATATTGCACTTGTCCCATAATATTTAATTTTCAAATACTCAACATTTATTGTCTTCAAAAGTTAAACAAAAAAAATTCAGAACCTCTTGTTATTTCAGCAATACATTATTCAAATACTTTCTTATATGTTCTTAACTGCTGGCTGGCATCTACTGCTTATGACCATCATAATAAACAAAGAGGCATCATGACAAAATATAGAATATTCATATTGGCCATGTATACAACTTAACAGATATGAAAGAGAACTGGAAGATAGTTAACTATCTCTAGAGTATGTTTAGTCCATGTCCAACAGTAAGATGAGAAGAATAAAGTCTTTGAATTCATCTAGAAGTAGTTACCATTCAGATTGCTTAGCTGGAATCTCATGGTCACAATTTTTTTACTGTGGTAAAGTGTATTGTTTTAAACGATACAATTTCTAGTCACTTGTAGAGATATACCGGTACAGAAATAAAATAAATAAGGTTGCATTAATACACCTTTATTGATGTATTATAAGGGAATGTCTATCCAAATAGGTTAATTATACATTATACATGCTATTGAGTGCAAAATGTATTTTTTTAATCATTTCAATTCATTTTTATACCAGGTTGAAAAACTTGCCTTAAGACGTACAATTCTTCTTAATATTGTTTATGAGAGGCGTGAATTAATGAAATATCTTTGGGAAATAAAAATGCACAGCTAGCATAGTGTAACTGCTCTTCTTGCATTACAAGTCTCTGGATTCAACTTTCAGCATGATCAATGTTCTTATTAAAATGTTTGCAAATGGAACACTTAAACGTATGGCTAAATTGTGCTTTTGAAACAACTCTTGTATGCTAGAAGTAAGATTGCCATAAAATAAATGGCTATCCAATTTATTTAGGAGAGATTAAAATCATACACTCATAGTATATCAGTGACAGCTTTATACTTAATATGCCTAGTCTGTGGAGTGAAGATAGAAAATGCAATTTAGCTGACTTTCACTTACTTAATTAAATAAAGTAAAAAAATAAACTTAGTCAGCCCTTACAAAAATATCAATCTCACTTGACTTATAAAACTTCTTATATGAGTCAATCCCCCGGTGTTAAATATATTAGAAATTCTTAAATAATGGAGAGCTCATATTAGCTGATCAGTATCTTAATGGCAAGAATAATTTATGAGATCAGCTGCTGAATTTTTATCACCCAGTGCTCTTTAAATATTAATATTTATGTTATGATACATCATATAAATGTTTTAATAATTAAGAGGATTTTAGTAAAATCTGTCTTGTTGACCTCTTTTGCTAACCAAACAAGTAACATATTTTTTTTCTTTTGGTTTGGATGCATTTCTTATAAATTTTATATTTTCTTTTCCCCCTAACTAATTGCTTTATATTAAGATATGATAAAATGCATTTTAAATACAATTTACAACTAAATTGCACATGGAGATAAGGATGATAATCAGAGACATCTTGTAAGAATTGTCAGCTGAGGTAAATTATCATAGAAAGGGAAGCAACTTAATTGGAAGCTGTTAGGCCAATCAAGGGTGATAGAGTCAGATAATTGATAAAATCAGCTGTAGAAACAGCTTTGGCATCTTCTGTAGAAATTTGAAATTACGAACCAAATTAGCTGGAAGATAAATTTTCTAAGACTTAATCAAGGATGGTGGTGACAGTGGTAACTCTGTTAAGAAACCCAGTAAGGTGTGTTTCCTTGGAATGTAATGCAAGCATAGAACACCAGTAAGACTGAAAAAAATCAGGAGAGAAGCCTACAGATCAAAAGACTTAGCATTCATGTCTGTCTCTTGGCTATCAAGAATTCCACTCCTGGCCATGAGACTTTCTTTCTTTCTTCTTAGCAATTCCAGTAACGATTCCCTATAGTGTATTTATTCTGCTGATCAGGCCTCCATTCTTTTGCACTCAGCCTTTCTTATGGTCCAACTTTCACAGCCATACATTGCAACTGGGAAAACCATAGCCTTGACTATATGCACTTTTGTAGGCAGGGTGATGTCTCTGCTTTTTAGTATGCTGTCTAGATTTGCTATAGCTTTCCTCCCAGGAGCAAGTGTCTTTTAATTTTTTGGCTGCAATCCCCATTTGCGATGATCTTGGAGCCCAGGAAAATAAAATCTGTCACTATCTCCATTTCTTCCCCATCTATTTGCCAGGAATTGAGAGGCTTGGATGCCATGATCTTAGCTTTCTTAATGTTGAGTTTCACGCCACAGTACACGTGCACAAACCCCCTCCTCTTAGATCCCACCCACCCACCCAGAATGTGCAGCCTCACTGACTTTTATATATTTCTAGACAAAAACAAGGATATGTAACAGGAAGAAAATGGGATAAAACATGAATAAATTCCATCAACTTCCTATAATGTCATTAATAGCCAAAGTCACCCACCAAGTATTCCTCCAGCAAGACATGTTCTGAGGACATGTTTGGGGCAATCTGATGCCAGTGCAACCTATGCCCAGTGCAACAAATCCCTTTGCTAGATACCCAAACTTCATCCAAACCCATTGTTGAATTTCAATCTGCCGATACAAAACCTTGGCATATTGCTCTGCTATTTGGTGGCAGGAAAAAATATGAAAGCAGCAGTGCATTTCCTTGCCCTATTGCCTCCTCCAAAAATAATTTATAATACAAACAAAAACAAAAAACAAACAAAAGATCAAGCTATCAGCAATCTGTTCCAAGTTAGTCCAATAAAATAAGAAAATCCTAGGTGCAGTCATGCATATGTCCTTGCTCCTTATGGCCCTCAAACCACTGCAACCTTCAGTCCATTACGGATTTCAACTCTTCTCTTCACACCATTGAAGAATAGTGAGGCTATCAAAAAGTTCTTTTCCTTTCTCTAGGAAGAAGCATGACACTTTATCTATTTCCCTCTAGTGGATCTCAGCCTGCACAGAATGGTCAAATTTCAACAATCTTATCTAAAAATTTTAGTGTTTGGCTTTTGTAATATGGTCAATCATTTAAATATGCTTCTTCCTTATCACAGTGAAGAGAGGGTATTCTTCATTTTGCACAACAGGGGAAATAAATTCAATACAGTATTTCACTTTTATTACCTTGTAACTCTCATCAGGTAGATCTATCTAGTTAAAATAATTCCGTGGGTTGAAAGCAGTCCCATAAATGAAACTGTCCTTTTATTTCTGGTTTAATAAAGAATTTGGCTGCCCACTGAGACTGTTTTGACAAAACAGTACAATTGCTTTTGTTTGCCATTTAATTTGCAATCTGATCAATAGAATTTGATGTAAGCACTATTGGCATTAAAGCTCTCAAATTCTAGGGGAAATAGAGGTTATAATGTAAACAAAATATTTCATTGGCATTGATCTCAAAAGCAGTCTGGCAGTGCTTCGGAGAAACGATCAACATATCAGATATAAAACTTGCTAAAGTGATAAGTGATGATTATTTTGTTTTTAAAGAGTCATTCTCTTAAGGCAGAAGCATTTTTCAATTTATACAATGTTAAGTGAACTATGCTTCCATTTTAATTTTTCCTCAACTATTTTGGGTGATTATTTAGATCAGGAGTCTTCACACTTGACAACTTTAAGACTTGTGGACGTCAACTCCCAGAATTCCTCTTCCAATCATGTTAGCTCAGGAATTCTGGGAGTTAAAGTCCACAAGTCTTAAACTTGCCAAGTTTGAAGACCCTTGATCTAGAGTTAATTCAGGTGCCATGAGTGTATTTGTTTTAGAAGAATAAGCATTCGTATGACATAGTAAAAGAGAATTTCCAGGTGTACTCAAATATTCTTTCAAATATAGAGAAAATATAATAAGTCCTTGTTTAATGGACACATGGATAAAAACAAAGAAAAATATCCCTTTTGGAACATTACAACTTCCATTATCCTTTGGTGCTCAGGACTACTGATCTTTGTTAGCAACCTCCTCCTAGTGATAAGTGGTGCTGATGGAACCCTGTTGGCGCTGCCTACAACATTTCTTCTGCACATCCAAAGAAGGCTCCAAGATGGGTATCTTCAGTCTTGCCCACCCTGGAAGCATTTCATCCAGAATTTCAGTAGAATATTTCTTTTCACATTCACCTGCATTGCTCTCCACAATTTTTCTTCACATTTTAATGATTGACCATCTTTGACAGGAATCCTTTTACCTACTCTACATTTTCAAGAGCTAAGCAGCTGATTAAAAAATTGGGACAGCCTAAATGGAAGAATCATTTCAATATTACTATCTTCTGTCATCCATTAATAGCAGTGAAGGGAAAAACAATACAAGTAGTCCTTGACTTACAACAGTTCATTTAGTGACCATTCGAAGTTACAATGGCACTGAAAAAAGTGACGTATGACCATTTTTCACCGTTATGACCATGGCAGCATCCCTCTGGTCATGTGAGTTACATTCAGATCCTTGACAACTGTCTCACATTTATGACGGTTGTAGTGTCCTGGAGTTGTGTGATTCTCTTTTGTGACTTTCTGATAAGTAAAGTCAATGGGGAAACCAGATTCACTCAACAACCGTGTTACTAATTTAAGAATTGCAATGATTCACTTAACAAATGTGGTAAGAAAATTCATAAAATGAGGGTTTATTTTTTATTTAGCATGTAGCACATGTCATGTCGGATATTAAAGAAGCAAAGTTGCAAGCAAGCAAGGAAGGAAGGAAGGAAGGAGGGAAGGAGGGAGGGAGGGAAGGAAGGAAGGAAGGAAGGGTTATGCCCGTCAGAGTCTGAATCCGAGGAGGAAGATGAACAGCTGACAGGGAGTGGGAGTGTGGCTCCGTTGGCTGTGGAGGAAACTGGGGAAGGGCAGGAGAGAGATAGAACAAGGGAGAGGGAGTTCAGAGGAAGACCCAGGCCCACCCCCTCTTCATCCTAGGGATGAAGGGAGGGAGGAACGGAGAAGAGAGCAAGGTGGATTGCCTGGCTTACGGGGGAGAAAAGGGCCCTGATTCCCTTCATTAGCCACACCTGCGAAGACAGTTTAAAAGAGATGCATGCTGAGTGCAGCATCTGTTGGGAATATGAGTTCATCTTGTGTTGACTTCGGTTATCTGCGTTCCTGGCATCCTCCCAACCATATTGAATTACTACCATTCCTTCACATCTGGAATTCCTTCTCTTGCTCTGCTGGACCAATTACCTCATTTTGCCTTGATTGGACTTATGGTTCCAGTTTTTGTTGACCACGTTTTGGACTTGATTTTCTGCAGCCAAAGGCTGTTCCTGGGAGAGTTTTTCTCCAGCCCAGAAGGTAACCAGGACATTGGGGGCAAAGTTGGAGCTAATAAAGGGACTCCTATTGATTATCTGACTGTATGGCCTTTGTGCCACACCCCTTCGGGTCATCACAGCACATGATAGCCAGGGATCCCCAAGGTGGCTGGCTGCCTCTGTGAAAGGAATTTTTTCAGGCAGTGTTATCTTTCCCCGCAGGATGCCTGAAGGCTGGTAGGCAATCGGGGAAGGCTCTTTTGTTCTCCATACGCAGTTTATTCACTCATGGGAATTGAGCCTCTGACCTCAGCACGGCGCAGACCCAGCATCTTGCCACGTGAGGTAAAACTCACGTTAACAAATTTCTCACTTAGGAACCCAAATTTTGGGCTCAATTGTGGTCGTAAGTTGAGGACAAGCCAGGGGTGGGATTCTACCGGTTCTATAGAACCAGATGTTATGATTCTACGCAGTTCAGAGAGCCGGCAAATCGCACCCCTGGCTGCCGCCCCCCCCCCTCTCTCATTGCCCACACAAACAGCTGACGGATGGCGGGGTGGGAGCTGGTCCTGGAAGCCCCGATGCCGCCAGAATCGCTGCCATTGCGTTCCTTGGACACCGTTGCCGCCATCGCGTCTTGCTGCTGCTTCATTCCGCCCACCCCCAGGTATAGCAAGCCCCGGGCCGGGGCTCAACAGCTTGCCTTTCCTCCTCCTGCTAGGCTTCCCCCTTAAGGAAGCGAGGCTGGGAAGGCTGCTTGCAGCGAGGGAAATATAAGGGGGGCGAGGGAGAGGCGCGCTTCACAAATGTGCCGGCAATGGTGCTGGAATCCCCTCATTCATAAAATGCGCGAAGTTTAAAGATGCCGCGCAGCGCAAGACTGCTTGTGAGGGAGGTGGGGAACTGCGCTTCCCAAGTGTGCCGGCAATGGCGCTGGAATCCCCTCGTTTGCAAAATGCGCGAAGTTTAAAGGCGCCGCGCGCACGGCAAAGGAAATATGGGGGGAGGGGAACGCGCCGTGCAGCGCCTTTAAACTTAGCGCGCCTCACAAATGGCGTCTCCTCATTTGGGAAGCGCGCTAAATTCGGTACTAAGTTTGGTGCTGCGTCAGGCTACTCAAGGCGAGAAGGGAGGAATATGTGGGGGGGGGGGGACTTTTCTCCCGAGACACCGACTGAGCTGCTGCTCTTGCCGTGGAGGAGAGGGGAGAAATGGAGAGGGAGGGAGGGAGGAAGAGAAAACTATCCTCCTGCAGGCATTCCAGAAGCAACAGGCTCCCTTCCAGTTTCCACAGCCCCAACCAACCTCCCAGGCAGCAGGAGCAGAAATGTCACCCATGCAAAAGCTGCATGACAAGAACAGGAAATTAAGCCTTCAAGTTCCTGGATGCGGTTTCTAGCCGTCAACAAACCAATGTTCGTTTTTTCCCCCCTTTGGGATAATTGTGTTATTCACTCCGTGCCTCGCCTTCAAAACAGGCTATGAATCTTTTAAAGAGGGCGTAAGTGAAGAGCATTACCAGGATTTTTAAAAAATAAAGAAAATCAAGAATTTTAAAAGGAAAAGCGCGCACACATCCCCCTCCCCAACTCTCTGTGTGTGTTTTTTCTCTCTCTCCCCCTCCCTCAAATCCGCGGCCGGGCCAAGCCAGCAAGCTCTCCTTCCCCGGTGCCCTTCGCTACTTCTGTCATTTCTTCCTTTTGGAATGCAGACCGGCCGGACAAGGATCGCCAGCCGCAGCCGCAGCCGCCCCGCGCCCGGTTTGGCTGTGCGGTCGTGAGAGGAGGAGGGTGGCTTGAAGGGACGCTTCCACGAGCCTTGCTCAGCCAGTCTGGACTTGCTGGCTTGGCCCAGTCGGCTTTGAGAGAGAGAGAGAGAAGAAAGAGAAAGGAAGGGAAAGGAAAAAAAAGGGATAGACAAAAAAAGGGACAGATGGAAGGAAGGGGTAAAGAAAGAAAAAGAAAGAGGGAGGAGAATGTGAATGAAAAATATGGATGGATAGAGAAAAAAAAGGAGAGGAAGGAAGGACACAAACCCTGGCTTCAGAAAACTCTGAAACAGCTCAGCAATCTATGGCTGGAAGGGATCTCGGAGGTCATCTAGTCCAATCCCCTGCTCCACCAGGAGATCCTTACAGAATCATAGAGAAGTGTGTGTGTGAGAGAGAGAGAGAGAGAGAGGGAGGAAAGGAAAGAAAGAAAGAGGAAGGGAGAGAAAGAAAGGGAGAAAGAGAAATAGGAAGAAAGAAAGAAAGAAAGAAAGAAAGAAAGAAAGAAAGAAAGAAAGAAAGAAAGAAAGAAAGAAAGAAAGGGAGAAAGAAATAGGAAGAAAGAAAGAAAGAAAGAAAGGAAAGAAAGAAAGAAAGAAAGAAAGAAAGAAAGAAAGAAAGAAAGAAAGAAAGAAAGAAAGAAAGAAAGAAAGAAAAAGAAATAGGAAGGAAGGGGGGAGAGAAAATTCTTTGCTATTATTTTTACTTGTTCCATTATTTATCATATATTAATATTTTACACTGTCCCTACACCTAGAGTGATTTTACTGCCTTTCTTTTGCCCAGGTATTTTTCAGGGTTTACATGTCTATAGTCCAGAACATAAATGCAGGTGTGTTTAACAGAGTTGAAAGGGACTTTGGAGGTCTTCTAGTCCAACCCCCTGCTCAGGCAGGAAAACTCTGAGTAGAGGTCCTGGGAAAGGTGTCAGAATAACAGAATAACACTTAGAAGGGACCTGGGGGGGAACCCTATACCATTTCAGAGAAATGGCTGTCCAGTCTCTTGTTAAAATTCTCCAGTGTTGGAGCACCCAGAACGTCTGGTGGCAAGCAGTTGCACTGGTTAACTGTTCTCACTGTCAGGAAGTTTCTCCTTAGTCTTAGTCATTGCTTCTTGTTTGTCTTCTGGTGCTTTGGAAAATACATGGCAGCCCCTTGAAAGCCTGTTGCCTATCACCCTCTTGGGCAAAGCATGTGAGCCATTTTCTCCTTTCAGTGGTCCATGAAAGTACATCTATAGTATGTAGATAATACAGTCAAAAAAGGTGAACAACATTTTTATAGAACTATAGATAAGTTGAGGCTGGGTATGACAAGAAATGGCTGGGAGGGGAGGGGCCAGGCGAGGCACCCCTAGACGTGACATATACACATGCTACACACACACACACACACACACAAACAAAATCATTGCCCATTTTGAATACATAGCGGAAAGGAAGAAAGAATATTGGATACATATACACAAATGTGTGTGAAAAAAAACTGCAAAGCAATAGGATTATAAAAAAAACAGCTTCCAATCTTAGCAGTTGTATATGAGAGAGAGAGAGAGAAATGAAAAACGGAGAAGGAAAAAGAGAAATGAGGAAGAAAGAAAAAGATGGCAGAGAGAGAAATGAGAAAGAGGGAGAAAGAAAGACAGAGACAAAGACAGAGATACCTGTTTAAAAGAAAATAGAAAAATGGCTCTTTGAGTGTTTAAGGTTGCAGACCCCTGGGTTAGGCAAACACCATGGTCATTAAGTGAATCTTGTGGTCATTAAGCAAACACTGGTTGTTTAAAAAAGTCGATTTTCCCCAATAGGCATTTTTAACCAGAAACCAGAAGGAATTGTTGGAAACTGGCAAAAAACATAGAAAACCTGTCACAAGACTGTGTGGGATGTTGTAACTTGTCACAAGTGTGTGTGTATGGCTATCAAAACACCAAAAACAGGCTAAGGAACTCTGTGGAGGTCAGTTGTAAATTAGAACACTTGTTAAGCAACTGGCCATTAAGCAAGGACCTAGTCATTAAGCAAGGACCAGTTACATTTGATTTGCCAGCCATGTGGCCACCTGCCCAGGCCTCGCCCAGCCCTCTCCTAGGCTCCCCAGGCCTTGGAAACTGGCAAAAAACACTTGCTAAGCAACTGGCCATTAAGCGAGGACCTAGTGATTAAGTGAGGACCACTTAGATTCGGTTTGCCAATCACATGACCACCTGGCCACGCCCACCCCAGTCACATGACCCCCCTAGCCACACCCAGCCAGCAAGCCACTCCCACACCCAGTCACGTGACCCCCAAGCCACACACACAAATTAGGCCATGCCCACACAACCGTTTGTTAAGAAATTTGAATCCCACCCCTGGGACAAGCATTATTCCTTTCACTCTACAGGTAGTCCTTCGTCAGCAGGTGGCAAACTGATCAGTGGACAAGTTCTTCCTCAGGTTCCTCAAATAACATATGAAACAAACATGACCAAATGAAATGAAATGGTAAATTTTTTTACTACCAGTTCTGATGGGCGTGGCAGGGGAAGGACACTGTAAAATCCCCATTCCCTCCCCACCCCACTAACCTGCTTTCCAGCTCCATTCTCCTGTGCAGGGCAACAAAAGGAGACTCAGCTGATCATCTGGGACTTGGGAAGCAGAGAATAGAATAGGGCGGGGTGCAATCAGAGGTGGTATTCCAAACTACTCTGAATTCCTGCTACCGGCTCGCCAAAGTACTCAAAATTTCCACTACTGGTTCTCCAGAACTGGTCAGAACCTGCTGAACACCCGCTCTGAAAGGGATGCCCCTGGGATCCCCAATATCAGGAAACATTGCAGAAACTGTCCTGTGTGAACTAGAACACTGTGCATTTCAAAACTGCACACCTAAATTTTGATGCCACTATCGCACTGAAACAATCTCATAGCCTACTGAACTCCATCTTTGCAGACATACTATTGTCAATGGAGGAAGAAACAGTTAGAAAATGGCCATTTTTAGATGTGCTTGTCAACAGGCAGGAAGATAGAAGCCTAGAAACCAGGGTTTATCCTAAGGCCACCAAAACACCACACATTCTTAGTTTCAACAGTAACCATCCACTGTCACACAAAGAGAGCTGTGTCAGAACACTATATGGCAGAGGGAGAACCCATTATAGTACCAGCAAGCTAAACAACTAGAGAAAAGGTATCTACATAATTCAAGCAGAATGGGTACCCACAAGCGTTTAATACAAGATGCCTATTCAAAAGGCAAAGGAGAGAACAGAAGAAAGATGGTAAAAAAGTAACTATTTATTTATTTACAAGATTTATATACCGCCCCCTCTCCCTGCGGGATTCGGGGCGGTGTACAGCCATTAAAAAATACAATAACAACACAATAATTAAAAACAATTAAAAAGATTAAATATCGTGGCTGAATAATAAAAACGAGACAAGGGTTTAACAATAAGGACTAAAACCAATTAAAACCAAATTTAAAACCCTATAAAACCCTAGGCCAGACCGGCTTGATAAAATAAATCAGTTTTCACACTCTGCCATATAGTGTCACAATGTGACACACTCTGCCATATAGTGAAAAGATTTCAGAAGCAATAGATCTAAGATCTGCAAGTGGGATCACACACTGCCCAGAGACTACCATACGATGACAAATTATGCATTGCAATGATTTGCTTGTAGGTGGGAGATACTTCCATTGTAATCTGTTGGATCCCCTGTATAAGATTGCCTCTGTGACTATGTAGGAGAAACAGGGAGGAAGCTAACCATTAGATTGCAAGAACACAAGCAAATGGTCAGACGAGAAGACCCAAACTTATTGGTAACTTCACATTGCAATGAACAAGAACCATACATTCAATTTTGCAGCTATTAAGATTGTTGGCCATGCAGGTACAAAGACAGTCAGGGAAATGATTGAAACCTTGTCAGTTAACAAAAGTGCTGATTTACTACCAGCCTATCCAGAATTTAGGAGCCAAGGGCTTGGCAGCACAAGGAAACAACAGCCAATCACCAGCCATCAACACACCAATCAACCAATAGAAAGACACCACATAAATATGACTCTCAGAATAGCCCAAAGCACATATTTCAGTAGAGAGAAGTTTCCTCATCCCGTCAAGCATGGGTCTGAAAGGTTGGAAAAGTAAATCTCTGATCCAGATTTGATCTTGCAACATATGAAATTGCCTGGTAAACGAGACAAAGAAAAAATAAGAGCATTTGAACGTGCCTAGATATGGATAGACACAAATGGCTCAGGGTCAGCATTAGTCATGGACTTTGAGTGAATTTGCTATATCATTTTTCTCTGTTTTGACAGGGAGGTGGAAGTTTTATAATTCTTAGGTGCCTTTTGGATAATTTTATTTATTAATTTATCAATATACCTGTCTATGTGTGAAAGAGAGAGGGAAAGAGAAAATATATATGAATAGGCATATGTATTTGTGCAGCATTCATATTTTATAGTGCTATCCCAAGTTTGTATTATCTAGATTGCAAATTTAAATTTCATCTTGTTGTATACATGTACTCTGAAGAAGCCTTTTAATATGTTCTGATTTGAGATCATCTTTTAGCCAAAATGTTTGTCTGAAAGTACTTTCTTTAACTACCTTGAATTTTCCAATTTAGTTTATTCAACATAATTTGAACGTTTGAATGCCAATTCTTTTGTTCTGGTTAATGCCTGCAATAAAGTTAAGATGATGATAATGCAACCCAGAAGGGTGTAGTAAAGTTGAGAAGTATTGAAAAGAATAACTTTTTGATTCAACTCATAAAGGAGAATATCCTTGATGCTGTCTGAGCTTGGTCGTTTTCTTGCAGATGTTTCATTACCCAAACTAGGTAACCTCATCAGTACTTATAAGTAAGGAGTGGGGTTTGCTGTCAGTTTATATTCTAGTAGCTTGCTCTGTCATTATTGTTGGAAGTGATCTTGGAAATGCTTTGTTTCTTTGCAACCAAGCTCAGAGAGCACTAAGGACACCTCACTTTGATTCATATTGGTAAAAATTTGCTATGAAAAATAAGGTAACTAAAATCTGGGGGTCAAATGTCTTGGTATTTAACATATTATAACTGACAGGAAGAAATAAGAAACTCTGGAAAAATCAAATACCAGTAGATAGAGATTAAGATATATAGTATATGCAAAATACCACTCACGCATCATCACAAAATCTCCAGAACTGTAAAGCCTTCAAACTTGAAATTTGGCTTGTATGTTCCTCTTGGCTTCTAGGTGCTCACTAAGAAAGGATTTTTCGAAATGACCACCAGAGCATTAGTATTACGTATATTATTATTAAAACTCTCTGATGCTAAGGAGTTCTATTCCCCATCTAAAAAGAAATCTGTTCCAAATGCAAAACACAAGCAGAGGAGAGAAGTTTCAGTTTTAGTTTCATACCACTAAGCAGCTTTAGTACAGAACAGTTGAGCTAAGCCATGCCCAGGCTCCTTGATGTCCCCCTTTTGCTCACACAACAAATAGTCTTTCAGTTTCCAAACAGCTTTCAACTGTCTCACACACTGGCAGGATACTAACCAGATGAATACTGATGGATGTTGGTAGGCAGAGGCAGATTTCCCCTCTTATTTTCCTTCCTAAAAACTAAGCCCGACCACATAGTTTCGTAATGAAGCATGGGTATTGAGCTAGTTTTTATAATAAATGAACTTGTCACACAATAATCATGCAAGTCAAAAGGTAAATCTAATCTCTGGCATGCAAAATTCATAGAATTGAAGTCTAAGAATGTAAAATACTGTATTTGATTTGGGATTCATCCTATCATTTTAGTTAATAGCAAAAAAAGTATTTCCAGAATAATTTCATTATTAAATAAACGTGGTATCTGTAGATTTTATTTATTTATTTGTCAATTTGTCAATTGCTTACAAGATAATAGGTATAAGTAAAAACGTAGTTATGAATACATGGATGCATAGAAGAAAAATAAAAAAGAAACAATAGGACAGGGATGGAAGGCACATTGGTGCGCTTATGCACGCCCCCTACAGACCTCTTAGGAAGGGGTGAGGTCAATAGTAGACAGTCTAAGGTTAAAGTTTTTGGGGTTTGGGGAAGAGTCAGGTAGAGTATTCCAGACATTGACCACTCTGTTGCTGAAGTCGTATTTCCTGCAATCAAGTTTGGTGCGAGTAACCTTGAGTTTGTATCTATTGTTTGCTCTTGTGTTGTTATGGTTGAAGCTAAAGTATTCATTGACAGGTAGGGCATTGCAATGTATGATTTTATATACTAAGATCGGACCGAAGGCGGCGGCGTTCTAGGTTTTCTATGTCTAGAATTTTGAGTCTGGTGGCATAAGGTATTCTGCAACAAGTAGAGGAGTGGAGAACTCTTCTTGTGAAATATTTCTGGACTTTCTCAACTGTGTTAATATCAGATACGTAATGTGGGTTCCAGACTGATGAGCTGTATTCAAGTATTGGTCTAGCAAATGTTTTGTATGCTCTAGTTAGTAGTGTAATATTACCAGAAAAAAAGCTACGTAGGATTAGGTTAACAACTCTTAATACCTTTTTGACTATGTAGTTACAGTGGGCTCTAGCACTTAGATCATTAGATATGAGCACTCCAAGATCCTTGACAGAGTTTGAATCATCAACAAGGTCTTGACTATTCAGCTTGTATTTTATTTTCTGATTTTTTTTTGCCAATATGTAAGACAGAGCATTTATTTGTTGAGATTTGAAGTTGCCATTTGTTTGACCATTCTGATACCTAGTCAAGGTCTTTTTGAAGGGTAGCAGTATTGTCTGTGATATTGAATAGCTTTACATCATCAGCGAAGAGAATGCAGTTGCTCTTGATATGATCACAGAGATCATTTATGTATAGTATGAAAAGAGTTGGTCCTAGAACACTGCCTTGGGGGACACCACTGTTAACAGGTACAGAATTTGATAAGACACTCCCAGTTTTGACCATTTGTTGTCTGTTTGACAGGAATGCTTCTATCCAGTTATGCAGGTGTCCAGAGACACCGTAAGATTTTAGCTTTAGTAGTAATTTGTCATGTACCACTGAATCAAAGGCTTTGCAGAAGTCTATGTAGATTGCGTCTATTGCTTTGCCCTGATCAAGTTGTGTAGTCCATATGTTTTTGCAGTGTAAGAGTTGCAGATTACATGATAGTTTTTTCCTAAAACCAAATTGTTTATTAAAGAGTAGGTTGTTTGTTTCTAAGTGGATGATGATGGATTGGTTAATAATGGATTCCATGACTTTACAGGTGACGCAGCATAAAGAGATTGGTCTGTAATTTTCAACTAGGCTGGGATCTCCTTTTTTGAAGATGGGGATGACCGTGGCTTGTGACCATAGTTTTGGCAAGGAGCTGGTCCTGAATGATTTTTCAAAGATTATGCTTAGAGGTTCAGCTATGGCAGTGGATAGCTTTTTTTAAGAAGTAAGTACATATTCCGTCCAGTCCAATAGATAGAGATGGTTTTAGATTGCATAGTGCTTTTTCAACATTGTCTTCTGTAAAATCGATATGTATTAGATCATTGTAGTTGTCTGTGATTCAACTAGGAAATACTGGGCATGATCCATTGCTGTTTACTAATACTGAGCCAAAGAATGTGTTAAAGAGGTTGGCTTTAATAGTGTCGTCATTGCAGTCTTTACCATTAGGTCCTTTCAGGGGTGGGATGGACCTTGAGTCTTTTAGTTTGTTGTTTACAAAATTGTAGAAAGTGCGGGAGGAATTGGTGCATAAAAGGTTTTCTTCTTGTTTAATGTGATAATTGGTACATTCAGTCTTTATCTGGTGGCATAAATTTTTTTATCAGCTTTTGAATTTGGCAACATGACCAGATTTGTTTTTCTGCCAAAGTGATTTCTTTTTGGATTGAAGCTTCCTTATTGTTATGGGTATTCTGTTTTTTTTTTTTGGTTTTGGGAGTTATTAATGGTACATATAATTTGATGACTCTTTTGACTTCAAGTAAAAATATGTTGTAATGGTCTTCTACAGCAGGGGTCGCCAACCTTTTGGACCTCAGGGACCACCAAACTCATACTTTCAGATTCCAGGGACCACTAACTGGTTCTGTGGGTGTGGCCTAATTTGTGGGTGTGGCTTGGTGGTCATGTTGACTGGCTGGGCATGGCTTGTATGTAAATATTATAAATATTTATATAAATATTGATTTTTTTATTAAAAAAGAGCAACTTTTACCCAAAATCAGGCAAAGAAGGCAGGCAAATTGAATTGCTCACAGAATCACAGATTCATTCAGAAATCTATCTGCCATTGGCTAGCTCAGTCTGTTACATAAAATTTGCTTGCAAGCAAACTCATAAAATTTTCTAGCAAATAAACTCACAAAATTAACTCACAATACACCATATTTGTAAATATTGAATTTTTTATTTAAAAAGAGCAACTTTTACCCAAAATCAGGCAAACAGGTAGATTGAGTTGCTCACAGAATCATTCAGTGATCTATCTATCTGCCATCGGCTAGCTCAGTCTCTCAAATTTGCTTGCCGTGAGTCTGCACTGAATTTGCTTGCAAGCAAACCTTCAGTCCTAAGGGAGATTCGGCTGTACTTAAAAGCAGAGCCAAAGATCTAAAGACTAACTAGAAAGCAAGAAATCCAACCATTTCCTGGTTCCTAGCTAATCTAAATCTTCCGGTGCAGCAGAACAGATGATGGTCGGAAAAAGGAAAAACAGCAACTTAGCAGACAAGTTTACCGGGTAAGGAGTGAGTGGGCGGGGAGGGTTCCCGCGGGCTATGTGGGCGGAGCACCTTGTGTTTCTGTGCAGCCTGGATTAATTGCTTTGGGGGGGTGCTCTGGAGGTGAGATTTCTCTGCGGCCCGCCAAAATTTTCTCACGGCCCACCAGTTGGCAACCGCTGTTCTACAGTATTGCATCCAGTGAATAGAAATTGCCAATCAAGGGATGACAGATTGTTGTTTATAAGATCATAGTTGCCTTTTTTGAAGTTATAATTGGGGATTCCATCGTTGTGATGATTTTCGTGTGGACATATGTTGAGTCAAAAGTCACTCATGTTGTGGTCACTGTTGGAAAAGGGTTCTTTAATTTGTATTCCGTAAATTGAATTCAAACTATTGCAGAAGATGAGATCAAGGCAGTTGTTAAGTCTAGTGTTGTTGGTTACTAGTTGTTCTAGTCCCAGATCTGTTACTGCATTGTAGAAGGTTGCATGTCTGGGTTCAGCTGTACATTCGTTAAGGATCCAGTTAATATGAGGTAGATTGAAGTCATCAAGAAAGATAAAAGCGTGTGGGCAGGATGCTTTACTCATTTGAGATTATGTTGCAATTATTGATGTATTATCTGGTTTTGACCAAGTTATGTTTGTTTATCTTTTTGACCCTCCATATATCTGAAATGGTGGTTTTTGGAAACATTTGTTTCTTTCTATGGAGGATAAATTCTAGTTTTCTTGGTACAGTTTTATTGGGCTGAGCATATAGTCTTTCTATGACATTATGTTTATCTTTATTAATATGACTGTTCACATAATAACCCAACAGTTATATTAAATAAAGAACACGTATTTTTCCACTCTGTCAATCTTTGGCTCATCCACAAAGCTTTTCAGTAGTAGTTTTGTGTTTTCTTCCAGATCATTGATAACTGCTATTTACTCTTGGGGGGAGGGATTTTGCTATAGTCCTGTAAAGCGTCTATCTGGGCTTCTCTGATAACCTCTAAGCTTCAGTGCCCTGGAGGTGCTTAGGAATCGGCTGATAGGCAGATCTTATTTGATTCGCATGACAGCAGAACACAGACATGCTTATCACTGAGGGAAAATGTCTGACTCCTTATTATGTAAAATGAGAGCTTTCTCCTAGGTGCAATGAGAAATCATTTTAAATTTCATTTTAAAACTAAGTTTGCAATACAGTTTTTATACATACAGATGTCTAATTAGAAGCATAGTCAGCAGTCAGAATATCTAGTCATTTCAAACTATAGCCATGCTGGCGAACCTATGGCACATGTGGCACGCAGAATCATTTGTGTGGGCACGTGAGCCCCAGCCAAACTTACCTGCACTGCGCATGCGCCCGCCTCCTAGCTGATTTTTGAGGCCTTTTTTGGCCTTCCAGAGGCTCTAGGGAAGCCTCTGCAGCTTTTGGAGGCCGAAAAACAGGCCCGTTTCATCATTGCAGGTACTTCTGGTTTTGTCACTTCCAGGATTTGGAAGTCGAAAAACGAGCCCTTTTTTTTAGACTCCAAAGACGGCAGAGGCTTCCCTCGAGCCTCTGGGAGGCCAAAAAATGCCTCAAATGGGCCAAAAATCAGCTGGGAGGCACGCACATGCACAGTGCAGGTAAGGGGGCGTGGGTGGGTGTTGTGCACGCATGCACGGGGTTGTGAATTGCATTGTGGGTGCTTTAAATGCGTTTTGAGGCAATGTCATTGATGCTGTAGGAAAACTTCTTTGATGCTTGTTTTATCCTCCAAGATCTTCCTTGAATAGCTTTAAACCATGTAAATGTTTTATATGTTATAATTTATTTATTGAGTTTGATTTGCTGTTTTACTTTGCTGCTTTTAGGTTAAGTTTACAAATGCAATAAACACAAATAAACAAATATCTTATTTTTCTCATGTCAATGTATGTTCTTCTACATATCAGTAATGGTTCAGAAGGCTGCCCTATCATAATCAAGAAAATTGCTATACTGTTTTATCATCCCTAGAAGGATAGGAGAGTGTGTGTGTGTGTACATGTGTTTTCTGTTTTTTTTAAAAAGAGGTTTAATATTTAAATTTTTATATGATACTTTAGAAATTCAGAAAGATGGATGGGACAGATATCCTAAAGTTGATATTTTCTATTAAATATGTGAACATCATGACGATTAAATTAAGTTAGTAATAGCTGATAGAAGAAAAGCTCACTTCCCTGTTGAGTTGGGTTGATTTTTTTATTCCACAGAACCTAAATGCTGCTTGATCAAATGAAGGATATATTATTTATTTTTCAACCATTAGCAAATGTATGGTAATTATGAAGATGATTTTATGGACTACCAGTTCTAGTGAGAGGAATGAGATAAGGTGGAGTTGAATGGCAAATAATTTATGATAACTATTATTATGAAAGTCTAACCAATTTTTTCCAAATGGTGATCTTGTGGAT
The DNA here is from genome assembly GCA_023653725.1 of Bungarus multicinctus. Lineage (NCBI taxonomy): Eukaryota > Metazoa > Chordata > Lepidosauria > Squamata > Elapidae > Bungarus > Bungarus multicinctus. Next base: position 67,788,194 of record CM042849.1, read on the forward strand.
TTTTGCAGGCCTATTATGTGAATGCCTGGACAACAGAGACTGCTTCCTTCACTTATTGTGGTAATTTCCTGTCAGAATCTGCATTAAAGTAGGTTTTTGTTTAATAGATTAACAATGTTGTACTTCTTAATGTATTTGCTATACAACAAAAATAGGAAATGTTGTATCTCTATAAATATTTTAATGTTTCGTGCCGCAAAGTGATATTATTAAGGGTAATTAATTTAAAGTTTTATTTAAATGGAATTGTTTTGCATTATCTCATTCATTCATTTCCAATTTTAATGATCTTCTCAGTATTTTAAATCAACATGCCTAATCGGATGCTAAAAATGCAATTACTACCAATTCAAACATCATATTCATCTTGTATACTTTATACTTTTTTTATGAGCCCAATATAAAGCAAATTTGCCTGTAATTGCAATGTTTTTCAATTAGTCACCATGCAGTTAGAACTCAGCATTCCTGTTAAGGTTGTTGAAGAGAAATAACAACCTATCATTCTCTCTGTCTCTCTCTCTCCCCAATACAATGCAACACAACAACAACAACCTGGTTAGTTGTTACATGTGTAGAACTTAGTCACACAGAAAAAAATAAAGAACATTTTGGACATGATCAACACATTTCTACTTTTAATGGAAGATATAGTCCCTAAACTGGTTCTTAAATGCAAAGCAAAAAATGAATATATTTCAAGAGCTGCATTGACATTTAAAAGCCCATAAAGTTATAGCAATATTTTCAGCCCAAAATAAGTTAATTAAGTTAAATTAAAAAAAAGAAGCAAAAAGCTCTGTGGAATTGGCCAAGATGCATATCTATTAACTCTTTAAAAGAAACATTCATTGTGTACAACTAGCAGCTGATGCCATTTCTGTTTACTTTCTTTTCTATAGGAAGAATAATACATTGTCTAATTATTTGTTAGCGATTCTTACATTTGCTATCCATGCTAAAAAAAGCAATCTGTGAAAATTCAGAGTCCTCTAATAAGTTTCTTTCTTTATGATATCCTGAACAAAGAATTTCTCCTGTATTTGCAAATGTAAAGAAACTGACAGGTTTTCTTTTTTTTTAAAAAAAGCTGCTCCTTATTTCTATTCTTACTACCGTCTGCAAGAATGATGTTCATGAACCTCAGAGAGAAAACGATTGATCGGTGACCATCCATTTCAGCTAATGCACTTTGGTACTTTTCATAATACTGTTTTCTTAAATTTGCCTCAGCAACCATCTGATTTGAAAACCAAAACTGTCACTACCAACTTGATCCTTCCAGATGTGTTAATGTGCAATCAATATGGTCCTTCGCTGTGGTAGAGAGATGTGAGGCAAGTGGCCATTTTGACACTCTGTTATCTTTAGCCCCTCAAGGGCAACAGAATACACTGAGCAAGCTGTTCTTCTCCTTTGCCTTTCCTTTCTTCCTTTGGCCTTTAATGGATTTAGCTTTGTGTAAAAAAAAAAAGAAAAAAGGATACCGCAAGTTGATAAAATATTTAGATGGTAAATTATACCAGCTTTGCCTCCCGGGAATGGAATGAACTGAAATCACTCTGAAAATACTTTCAAAAGACATTAAGTATCCTGCTGTCAGACAGAGAGGCTGGGAGGAAGGAGAAACACATTTTTTTCGTCCATTTGTATGCAACAACCAGTTAGTGCCATAAATCGGAGGCAGCTAAAAAAGAGGCAACCCTACATATAATGCCATACTTATGCAAATAGTACATCTGGCGCCATCTGAGGGAAAGCCAAAAACTGTTTCCGAGCAAGTTTAGACACTTGCTGTATAGTCTACGATGGCACAGTCAGACAAGGAAGTTTATAATTGGATCTACTGGATATAATATTCAAAATTGGTGATACTCTTGAAGGCAGCATTGCTTTTTAATGATACAGAAATTGTAAAAGAGCCTTTTTTTCCCCTGTGGCACCATCTTTTGGAATACTATCCAGTGAGGTTCACTCCCACAATTCTAGCCTTCCAGGAGAGCCTTGAAACTTGGCTAGCCTATTAAGATATTGGTATGCAGAGAGCCTTGAAACCTGGATGGCCTATTAAGATATTGGTATGCAGATATCAAAACTTACCATTTCTTTAATTCTATGTTTATTCCCTCTTTAACTCTGTTTAACTCCCAAGCTACTTAGACTCTGATTCCGAATGCCCCAACTTGTTTGAATTTAAGTAAGTAACGAAAGAGAGAGAGAGAGAGAGAGAGATTGTTCCCTTCTCCCCTAGAAGCAAATTTCATGATGAATTAGAACACAGTCCTTGCATGTGACTGTTATATTCTTAGACATACAATTAAAGCTGAATAGTTCAGTAGTTTCTTTTCTCTTTATTATTTTGTTTGGCAAAGTATTCAGCTCTTACATGCGACATGTACTGAGACTAATCTAAATTGAATATAAGAACCTTAATTTGTTTGTAGCTGCCTCTTAATTTCTGTAATATTCAAAAGCCAGATGGTAACACATCTTGCATGTCTTGTAGACACAAAACCAGATCCCACCGGAAACATTTTGGTGCTCTCGCTTGGGTAGAATCCATATCTCTTCTTCCAATAACCTTGCCTTTCTCCTGATTTCTTTTATTTTTCCATTAGGGACACATTTGTTTTGCTTTCCAGAAGTCTTAATAGAAATACCTGCAAGCAATACTATTAATACTTTCTGTTCCTTTAAATATGTAATGTTTTTAATATTAAAGTTTATGTCCATACCAGTGTGATTAAGAGAAAAAAAATCTAAAATGGAAAACATGCCAGCTCCACCAACATTTCTTCTGAAGTATGCCAGCTAATTCCCAGATAACAAATCCACAATACTTAAGATTGGACTTAAGAAAGCTTGCTAATAACAAATACATTTGGTCATAATTTTATTTTGGCTTCATTAAAAAGATATTTTAATATTGTTTTAATATTGTTTTAGTTAGATTGTAAACTGTCTTAAACTTCTTGGCATGAGAAGGAATATTACCAATCATTTAATACATTAATAAAAAGTTGATGGTTATAATTATGTGCAGTGATTATACATGGTTGAATAGTTTATTTAATTTTTCCATTCACTACATATTAGAATACTTAGTCATTTATTTTTTGGTGTCCTGAAATCATGACTCCTATTCATGACACAGGTGGCAGCTATGACTAGAAGGGCCTTTGTTCAGCTTTGCCTTGTGTACCAGTTATACCCTTTCCTGTCACTCATGGTTGTCACTGGTCATCTCCTATATGGACTATTGCAGGTTATTGTATGGTTATTTTTGAAGATCATCCAGAAACTGCAATTGTGAAGAATATGGTGGTGTAAGCAGTATTATAGGGGATGCAATGGCTCAGTGGTTAAGATGTTGAGCTTGTCAATCAGAAAGGTCGGCAGTTCAGTGGTTCGAATCCCTAGCACTGTATAACAGAGTGAGCTCCCGTTACTTGTCCCAGCGTCTGCCATCCTCGCAGTTTGAAAGCATGTAAAAATGCAAGTAGAAAAATAGGTACCATTTTGGTGGTAATGTAACAGCATTCCGTGCACCTTTGGTGTTTAGTCGTATTGGGCACATGACCACCAAGATGTTTTTGGACAGTACTGGCTCTTTGGCTGGAAACAACTAGTACCTTAGAGCTGGAAACAACTAGCACGTATGTGCAAGGGGAACCTTTACTTTACCTTTAAGGATTCTTGGGTGCCCTTAGGGTTGTGCATATAATACCTCTACTATGTGACTGGCATTAGATGTTGGTTTATTTTCAGGTCCAACTCAAGATATTGTTTATCACCTCTAAAACATTGTATATCATCGGGTGAGATTACCAAGGAACTGTTTTGTCCAAATGACAAATCATTTGGGACATTCTGTCAGATCATTCTGACAGATCATTCTGTCCTACCTGATAAGGCATGGAGGTCAATAGGTAATGTAGCAGAGCATTATCCACCATTGCCCCCACCATCTGAAACACTGTCCCCAGAAATGCCTTTGGGCCTTCAGAAATAATGTTAAGACCTGGTTCTGCCAACTGGAATGGGAATCAAAGAATGATACCTATCTCTGAGGATGCTTGGTGTTGTGAGGATGTTCACTCCACGTTGTTAACTTTAAAACTCTCAGTACTATAATTCTACCTTTTTAATTTTGTTTTTAACTCAGTTCTTATTTATACAGTTATACTATCATCATACATTTTTATTGTAAGCTGCCCAGAGTCACCTAGATGAGATGGGTGATGCGGAAATATAACAAATTAATAAACACATATTTTTGTCCCTTTTTTCTTTTTTGCTTTTAAATTGATTTTTAGTTTAGTCATGGATTTGGCTCACATTACAAATTATTTTGTATGAGTTATTAACTGACTTATCAATTCTCATACAAAAGGAAGATGCTTGTTATGAGAAGCTATAATTCTGGAGTGGGCGAATATAGAATAACTCTTTCCATAAAGGAGCTGGCTCAAAATTGTCTCCAGAGAAATGGCTAAGGGAACTTTTTGACTGTGTCTGTTTCTTGGAACTATTGACCTTAAAATGTTAGTTCTTGTTCTAGTAACCTCCAGGCTTGACTATAGTAATGCATTCTATATGGAGATGTCTTTGTATTTAGCCTAGAAATTTCAGGTGGAACATAGCTGCATCCAGATTGGTCTTAGAAGAATACTAAGGTACTGTACTATTTGCCACCCCTTTTACTTGCAATGCATCTTGTATGGCAGGATTGTCAAATTCATGGCCCACAGGCTGAATGTGTCACACAGTGGTCTATGCCCATGCCTGGTTAGCGAAGGGTTAGCCATCGTGACCACACGAGTTTGACACCCCTGTTTCATGGTGTTGAGGGATCTAACATCTTTAATAACTTTTACCATAGGCCTTTAGCCATTTGCACACATTTTGATAGGTTTTAACTGCTGGTTTTAACTTCTTACTTATTTATTCCATTTCTTTTCATAACTCCAACCTCCCTCACCAAGGTCATATAACATCGTAAGATTTTATACTGCTTTTATCACCTACAAATGCTGTTTTTCAGACTGATAACTTGGTCAGGAATCATATCAGAACTTTCTTTAATTTTCTTTTATTTACTATTTTACTGTAATATATGGTGTAGGGCAGAGGTAGTATTCAGCAGGTTCTGACCAGGTCTGGAGAATCGGTAGAGGAATTTTTGAGTAGTCCAGAATCCCACCTCTGACTGGCCCCGCCCCCATCTATTCTCTGCCTCCCGAGTCCCAGCTGATGGGCTGGGTCTTCTTTTGTTGCCCTGCACAGGAGAATGGAGCTAGAAAGCAGGTTAGTGGGATGGGGAAGGAATGGAGGTTTTTCAGTAACCTTCCCCCAGGAGTGGGGTGGGAATGGAGATTTTACAGTATCTTTCCCCTGCCATGCCAACAAGCCATGCCCACAGAACTGGTAGTAAAAATTTTTGAATCCCACCACTGGTGTAGAGGTTCATTTTGGGATAGGAAATTTCTGGTGTATATAAATCTCAGTTTATGAAGGACTTTCAAATTTTCAATCCAAGATTTAAACTGGAAAAATTTCAAGTAATATTTTCTGGCAAAATAGTTCAAAGAACAATATACATAATTACAAACCTTAATCTAATGTGTCTTGGTGAAAACTATGAATATCAGTTAAATATACTTTTTAGATCTTCAGAAACAATACAATTTTAAAAAAATTAAAAAATGAGAAAACAAATTTTAAATCATCTCATTTCATTATTTTAATGAACATTATTTCACCATATACAGTATTATCAAAGAGAAAGTAACATATTAAGAGCAATTACAATAAAATGCTATCTTAATATCGTCATGACAATCAATGAATAAAATGCAAATATTGGGTAATTGTTATCTGTGTGAGAAAATTATTAATAGCTATTGGAAGAGATATAATTGATGCTTTGGTAATTTAATTTTAATAATTAAAAGTTTTGCTGCTTTCATGTTAACATTTTAATGGATTATGGCCCTGATCAGTGGGGACTGTGTATGATATTTCAGTCTGAAATGTTCTCTTTCACTTATTATTTTTTCTCCCTCCTTCTAAAAGAAAGAGGGCACTGAACATTTCAAATGAAGAATCAGAAAAAGCAATTATTTTGACACATCTATTTTATTTTACGAAAGAAAGAAGTAAAAAAAAGCACATTTAACATTACCTTAGAAATAAGCTGGTGTTAGTCTTTTTAGTTTAAAGTATAAGTCTTTAAAAATGTTTGAAAGACATGTAACATTATTTTTAATGTAACCCAAAACTGAAATATCCAATGGTAGGAATAATCATCATATTTATTCACACATTGCAATTAATTGGATCACTTCAGAAAGGTTCTTCGATTTTAGAAATGAAGCAGAATATCTGGAAGTCTAACATGAAACTAAGTGGACCTTCTCAAAGTATTAAGAGTGATTCAGTACCTCAAAGATTTCCAGAATGTCTACAAACATTTTCCATAATTTTAAAAAATCTATCATATGTGGAAAAAAAGTAGAGTGGGAATGTTACAGTCTAAATCCAATAGTTACTACCTCTTCAATGCCTTGTAATCTTCGCCCCCAAAGGAGCAATAAAATGAAGATAAAGAATTAAGGATTTACTTTCTATCTTTTTCTCTAACTCTGCCTATTCTTTATTTAAGAAACTGAGGTAATTTCTTTTTGCCTTCCTTCCCATGCATAAATACACACAACACTATTAGACTCTGGTAGCATGTCACTCTAGGTTTTGGGCTTTACTTATGACTCTATGACAACATAGATTTCCCTTTTGTTAAAAATTTAAAACTTTGATTCATCATTGCTTTCTGCTTCTGGAAATGTTCATATAACACCCAAAATTCAACTTTCAAGAGAAAAGACAGTGGGAAATGAGACTTGCCATGTTTACATACTCTCTGTCTCTCTCTGTATGTACAGTATATATAAAACTTGGTTACATACTGTTAGAAATAAGAAAATTCAAAAATAAAATGTAGATGAAGAGAATAGTATATTATAGCATTAAGACAGTTCTCTATAGACATCCTCCTGTATCAAGTAATGGCACACCTATTTCCTCCAGGATTAGGAGGACAATAGGAGAAGAGATAAACCATTGCCCTAACTTTCTTTAATCAACTGAAGTTTGATTTTTTTTTTCAAAGCATCTGCTTAAGTTTACCAGACTTTTACTTTGCATAGGTGAATATGTTAGAGATGGATGTTGTTCTAAGATGTGCTGAGTGTAAGATTAATATGTAACAAGTGTGGTGTTAGGAATAGATATTTCTTTGTTCTCAGACCGTTAGAAAGACGTCCTGCTGAAGGAACATTCTTTAATGCCAAGTAAGATAAGAAAAAGCCATGTTGGCAAAATATGTGATGGGTGGTCATTGGGAGGTGTTGAAGGAGATGATGTGGTCTCCATAAGGCGTCTCGGATTAGCTGTGCTCGGCCATTGGGTCGATATAGGAGGGGTGTGGGAGGGCGTCGGGATAGAAGAGCTATAAAATGAAATCTTTAGGTGCGGTTCTTGGCTCAAACTTCATGTTGAAGTCAGCTGAGATCCACCTCTCTTTGCAAACAGCTTAACAAAATAAAATCTCTATGTTTTCACCGATCCAAGTTTTTGTCATTTGGATTCATTTCCAACAATACCAAGTTTGCCAGTAAGATAATCAGGTATCATGACATACAATTACATCTGTTTGAAGAGAGTCATATCACCTCTGCAAATACTTTTCATCAACAAGAGAAGGATAACAGTGAAGCCTCAACGTGTCTTGATTGCCCTCAAATTCCTCTTCCCCTTTCTCCTCCTTTTTAAAATACTTTTTAAATAAATAAATAATTTTTTAAATAATGAGAGGCTTAATTTTCTTTTTCATTTTTTACGGAATCAAGCCACCATTTTGGTCACTGAATCTAATCTACTATTCAGTGCACAGATCGAGATTTATTCATGTGTTTGCTTTGCCAATTACATTTATGTCCCACTTTTAAGCCCAATACTTAAGCAGCCTACAGTAATTAAAACATACATTATAAAATGTATAGATAAAACAGTGCAGTTAAAATCAAGGCAAACTTACTATTAGTGACCTTAAAGACAGAGCTTATTTCTTATACTGCATGCATGATGAAATGGCATGTGCAATTTTATTAAATATTGGAAAAGGGAGGCTCAATGTACCTCTTTGGGAAGTGCATTCTGTTGTCCAACTTGGAAACATTAAGATATGAGTATTTTAATTTCCAGGATTCCAAAGCCAGCATATTGTAGACTGGGAATTACTCAAGAGAAAGTCATTTCCTGCATACAAAAGACTCAAACTTCTTGAAGTAAGAGAATATTCCAAATGACCTCTCTTGTTTCACTGAGCAAGTTCTCAGCGGGAATGGTAATATCTCAGGTTGCTTAGATAGTTTTCCCTGAAGTCTTTTGCAACCAATATGTATTTATTCTCTGTTGGAAGAAATCCAACGAAATAGAGCCACTAGCTCCCTAGGTATTTGATTACACTGTTGAGATGCCTTTACCTTTAGGGTAAAGCTTTTCTTCTGCAAAAACTAACACCTAAATCTTTCCACAAATAAGAAAAAGTGCTCAATCAAGATGTCTTCAATGTCTGATTTGGTGCATATGAGAATGCTATTGCTCCAATTACAACACTCTTCTGCTGAGAATTGGAGAGTTATCCCTAGTTCATGGAATGATTTTTGAATTTACACAAATATTTCAAACATAAAGTAAGGGTAGCCAGCACTATTCAATAGGCAACATTTCTATATGCATTTTGTGTAAGTGCTTCTGACTTGTTTATGTTTTTAAAGTAACAGTTCTGTCTCTCTCTCCCCCTCTCCCTCCAGTCTGGTGTGTGTGTGTGTGTGTTTATGCTAGTAGTATATTCAGCCAGTTTGCAAACCGGTAGTAAGAATTTGGCATGGGTCGCTGAACTGGTAGTAAGTTCTGGCTGACCACACCCCCAAGCCGGTCGCCTGGTCACTGCTGGCTCACTTGCCCCGCCTGCCCGATGCTCGCTCACCCTGCCAGCTTGATGCTCGTCCCTAAAGGTATTTCTTTCTTTTCTGCCCGACAATCAGCTGTTCACACAATTCCCCTAGCTGTCTTACTGCTTAACCCAGGAGGATTCACTGAGTCCCAGGAAGGCAAAAAATGGAGGGAGGGAAGCAGCTCCCCCCTCTCCATTTTTTGCTTTCTTGAGCCCCAGGGGAGCCTTCTGGGAGCAAAAACACTCCCAGGAGGCTCCCTTAAGGCCCAGAAGGCCCAAAAAATGGATGGGGGGGTGGCTGCAAAAAAGCAAAAAAAAAAAAGAAGCCATGCCTACCCAGTCACATGACCATGCCCATCTAGCCATGCCCACCAAGCCACACCCACAAAACTGGTAGTTTTGAATCCCACCACTGGTTTATGCATTCATTTATGTAAATAGGCTATTTCTGTACAATAAGCATGTGTGTTGTCTGACTTATATTGATCTTGTGCTATTTTATATTGATCTTGTGCTATTTTACTTAGGAATGTGCATTAACTGCTGCATATTCTTAACTGCACCGGAATAAGAAGAAAATGGGGGCTTTTGTTTTTATTCAGTGCCTTCCAAATAGAAACAATGAGAAGCCAATTGATTTTCTGAAATATCACACTATCTTTAATTAGGTGCCAAGAGCTAAAATGGAAGGTATCTATTGGCACCAAATTCAAATATAGTCCTTCTAGTCTCAAGATTTTTTTTCCATAATGAACATATTGCAGATAGACTTGATGTGTTAATTTGTATGTTTATATTACTGTTTGAACAGATTATTTCTATTTCAGCAATGACAATAATTAATCAAAGGTGTGGTAGGCACAGTGTGTGAAAAATAGCACAATCACACAGATGGTTTGAAACAGTAATCAAACTTAATAAAGAATTCAGTTCAGGACTTCCAGTTCAGGCTTCTTCGTCGACAGACCGAAACCCGCAATTGTGTGCGGTTTTGATCCCTGCTCGCCGCTGAAGCGCCCCGAGCTGCCTGGATTCGGGGCTAAAGCCACCCCGTAGAGGTGGTGAAGAAGGGGAAGCCATCAGCGGGGTTGAGGAGAGCCTCATCTCTCCTCCTCGGCTGGCCATTACTCCCTTTCCCAAAGGCGGTTGCTGTGGTAGTCAGAAATGGCCACCTCAAAGAACCCGACCGGACAAGATTGTGCAGGAGGAAGTTTAAAGGAGAAAGTTTGACTGACCGGGTTGAATGGAGAACATCTATTTAATGTACCTGGAACCTGAATTTTAAAGACCCAGGACTGAGTATATTTAAGGTGCAATCTTAATCTGAGGAACAAGAATAACGAATGAAGTATAATACTAGCCACTATTCTCTTCTTTTGAGTTGAAAATGAGATTTGTATTACCGGTACTTTGTTTCATAATCCACATTACATTGGCAGTATCATGCCCAATGGGACATATTGATCTACCTACCTTTCAGTATATTCCTGCATTTGGAATCTTATGTTTCTTACAATTAAAAGTTCAGAGACTTTTGCAATGTCAAATATCTACTTCAATTCTCCTGATCCTGTCTACTTAGCATTAGCAAATCAAAAGACTGCCAGGAAACTGGCAGTATTGTTGGGTATAGCCTATAAAATAAAAGTGTCAATGGTCTCTCAAATGGGATAGAGACTATTTGACTTCCCTTCAGTCTTCAAGCTTTGTTAATCTAGAACAATAGATTAAGCGGTATTCCCTTTTTTGGGGAAAATGACCTATAACTATTTCAGCCTTATTATATGTGGATAAACCATCAAGTCCTCCAATGTAATGACATGTCCCACTATATTTAAGCTGTTTCTTCGTCCTTTTGGCTCTTCTTGGTAAAGGTATAAAAATAGTTGGCTTTTTTTCTACAATGTTTTTGGACCTTCCCGGTCTATTTTGCAGCCTTATTATTTCTTGTGCAAACCAAAACTGAATTGGTGTTGCTCTTTGAAATTTTATTTCAAAGCATTGTACTCGGAAAGTATTTTCTCAGGAAACATTTTCAGTTTTCTCATTGCTTCTTCCATCTGTTTTTGTTTACATATTGAAAAAGCTTAAGGACGAAAAGATGGAGAAATGTATGTTGTTTGATAACACTAGGAGCCATATCCAACTGGACACATCCTTTGTTTTATTTTATCTTTAACTGCTGCAAGTGGAAGACATTCTCTATTCTCTCTAAAAATTGTCTGCTTCGTTTCTTTTTTTCAATCTCGTTTTAAAATTCATGCTCTTTTCTCCCTGTTCAGCAAAGAAATTGTTTTGTTCACCTGCTTCTCTCCTCTTTCCCAATGATCTGCTTCATAAAATGCATTTATTTTCTGGACTCAAATATGGCAAAGTGCTGATTATCTAAACCCTAGTTATTATTTTAGGCATTCTGATGCTAATTTAGTGCAGTATAATTCAAACTGCATCAAATTAGTGTCAAACTGTTAAATGCTATTTGGGGCAGTTGTCTGACAAGTTTGACAATGCTGAGTTATTGGTCACTTACTAGCTCTGTTAATATATGCATATGTGTACATATACACGTAGACCACAATGTATTTATATATACACACACACACACACAAATATTAACCCAGCTTATTGTAGGTTTTTTTTGGAGGGAAAATAAAAAGTATTATAAACCCATCAGTTTTTGCCATTTATTGATAATGCATTTCTTTATGTATCAACTATTTTGAGTTTAGCAGACCTTTAGATTTTGAAAGGGTCTTAATTAACAAGGTTTAATGGCAATATTCTGACAGTTCCAACACTTCCAAATATTTTTAAAAAAATATTCACAATTCTAAATAGCTTTCTTTTAATCAAGCCACAGTGTAAGAGGAAAGAAACTTCCTGTCTTTGATCACAAAACAGAGGTTTTTAATAGCTTTATCTGATTGGCTGGAAAACACTGATCTCTTTGCTGTATGTATGTAGAATGTGAACTGACTGGGTTTTTTTTTATCCTATTCACATAAAAATGTATACATTGGGGATTTTTTAAAAAAAAACCAACAGATATACAGAAGCAGATTAAAATACATTTGATAATAGAAAAAGAAGAATATGAATAAATCATCTGAAGGATTATTTCCTTTCATATTTCCTTATCGGGAAATTAAAGTAATCTTCAGACACCTTGGCAGTCTCAAGCAAATATTTAGAGGAAAATGATTCAAAAAGAGTTACATGTCACATACAGAAAAACACCTTTCCCAAGATTCTCATGGACCATTTTTATGTGATGTCTTTGAAGGCATTTGAAGAATGCTATCATTTTCCTCTTAGATGTCTTTTCTAAAGGCCAAAAATCCCCAACTCTTTTCCCCCATACCATTTATTTTCTAGTCTTCGTTAACAAAGCTTCATTGTCATTCCTTGAACATGTTTACCTGAATGCTTCTGAAAATGTATGTCCACTACTGGACATTGTACTTGAGATGGGGACTGCCAAATCAGAGTAGAATAAAACCTGTGATTCATACATTATATTTCCTTTGGTGCACCTAGAAATTGCATTTGTCTTCTTTGCAGTTATATTATCTGCTGGTTCATATTCAGTTGGTTGTCAATCTACGTTCGAGATAGTATGCTGAGCAGGGAAGGCAGCGGGAAGAGGGGAAGGGAAATTGCTTCTTTTGCTGTCAAACAAACAGCTGATTTTGCTGCCAAAGCAATTTCCTTGGCAGTCTGCTCCCTAGATTGAATGGGAAAAGATGTCTCTTGGATGACCATGGACATTCCTCGGAAGAGGAATCCTGGAGGCTGCAATTCATAGTAGGAGCTAGTGTTAGGGTTTCTTTCAACTATTTATTTTTTTTAAGCAGACATGGCTATTAACTGCATATTTCAATGTTTTTTTATTTTAATTTGATTCTTATTTTTAAAAGTGAATTGACTGGTTGAAGACTGGTTTACGCTAACCACTTGTTGGATTTTAACATCAACTTTCTTTCGTTCCTTCACTTATTTTAACAGCTTTCCATATGGAAGCTGAGGCAACTTTCTGAATAGTGAAACTGACCAGGTTGGATTTACATCTATATTGGTTTTCACTGCAGGATTTAACTCTTAAAAAGTTTTGGTCTGTTTTTCTTTCTAAAAAAAGTGATGGGACTTTTCCTTTTCCTTCTTGTCTTCATACCTTCATTGAGAAATTATTTTAATGTTCTCTCCAGCCATTTTGTTACAATATATTTAACCTTTTAGTCTTTGAAAGTGAAAGCTTTCTTTGGTTGTGAAAGCTTAGCTACAGAAGTGTGCACTATGCTATTGTGATGCACACCCTTTCCTTCTTGTTTGAGCATTCTAATGTTGCATAGACACATAAAGTGAGCAGATCATTGCATCACAATTACACAACACCGCTTTTGTCATTTTCACAAGAGCATCAACTCCTGCAAATGTCTTTGTCTCTTTCTGTGTGTAAGTGTGTCTGTGATACTTATGCTAGAATAGTTGGAAACTTAGCAGAACCTTGAATGCAGCTTGGTAAAAGCAAAAGCATGTCACCATCTTCTTATTCATGTTTATGAAATGATGCATATATCTGTGTCTCTATGTGTTAATGTGAATTGCATTTGTGAACATTTTCATTTAAACTTATAAACTACAGGCGTATAAAGTTGAGGCGCTGATTTAATTTTGGTTCAGTGACTTGCATTGCAATGTCTTTTATTTATGCCTGTGTGGCATTTATTCAAGTTCTATTTTAAAAGGCTAGTTCAGCTTTTCATATTTTTTTTTTAAATATTTCATATCACCACTGAAGTTTTGGTTTTGATATGCATGTGCGGGCATGCTTAATGTCCTTGTATAATATCAGAGCATCCTGTGTTCCAATTTCTTCAAAAACTTGGGTATGTGAGACATATGGGGGGCCTGACTGATGGTGAGAGAATTCAGGGAGCCCAAGGGGAATCTCCTACCGGCATTTCCATGTAATACAATTCTAGCTTGCTTTTTCAAATCAATAAAAGAATGACTTTTACAGCCTGCTTTTTAACACCTTCAACTGAATTATTTAATTATTTAGTTATAAGGTGGAGGGGTTTTTGTTTGTGCTAAAAATGCTCATATAGTACTTAAAAATATATTCTTCAGCCCATGTATTTTCTATTTTTAAGAACCGAATTGATCAGCCATACTGCATGATGTAAACATTTTCTTCTTCTTCTTCTTGTGCCATATCCATCAATGGATGTTGGCGATCATGTTAGCAATCCATTAGGTTTTGCTACCATTATCATGATTTTTCCTGGGGAATATATAGTGTAGTAGTCTTCCAGAGGTGGTATTCATCAGCTTCTGGCCAGTTCTGGAGAACCGGTAGTAGACATTTTGAGTAGTTCAGAGAACTGGCAAATACCATCTCTGACTGGCCCTGCCCACATCTATTCTCTGCCTCTCGAGTCCCATCTGATGGGCTGGGTCTTCTTTTGTTGCCCTGCACAGGAGAACAGAGCTGGAAAGCAGGTTAGTGAGGTGGGGAGGGCATGGGGATTTTGCAGTATCCTTCCGCTGCCCTGCCCACCAAGCCATGCCCACAGAACCAGTAGTAAAAAAAATTGAATCCCACCACTGTGGTTTTCCCCTTGCTGTGTACATGCTGTTCAAATAGCTGCCACCATACCATGTGCTGTTTTTTAAAAACCATTCCAACCAATATGGCTTCTGCCTTCAGTTGATACTGATGAGCCAGCTGCCACTCACCAGGCCTGTTGGTCCATGAGAGGTATTTGATTGCCTCCAGCCCACCATTACCACATAAAGCCATACTCGGTAGGGCCTCCCAATCCACGTGGGTTCCAGGCTCCCCCTGAAAACAAATGTTTTCCCAGAACAAACATTTTGGAACTCTTCATTATAACATTTCAAATGACTGTACAGTCATCTGGAAGCTACCTATTTAGAAGAGCGATGGTCACAAGTATAACATCCTCCTCCCCAGATGTTAAACTTCAAATTCTCTATACATAACGGAGAGTGATAGGATTGCAATCCATAAACCCAAGCAGTACAGCACAGGGATGGTTTGTGCTGTTCATCTATTGAGATATTGCATCTGTTGCCTATCTTCTTGAAAATATGCACTCTTTAACTGACCATATGAACTCATGCATTCATAGATACTTAGCCATCATACCCTTTAAGGTAATATTATGCACAGAATAGAAAGTATATGGCAAAGAAATTGAAATCATGATATAAGAATAACCAACAAAACCATATATAAGAATAATGCCTGAGCTGCAATTCTATAATTTTGAACTCAATCTTCCCCCAGTACATTATTACAGTACCCTCAGTTCAAATGAAAGAGTTGAGGGCTGTGGATTCTGAATTATTTTATATTTGAAACAGTGATGGTGTGCTACCGGTTCGGCCCGGTTCTACTGAACCGGTAGCAAAAATTGCTATTGGTTTGGCCAAACCGATAGTAAAAAAAGCCTCCAACGATCAGCTGAATGGAAGAAAAAAAGCCTCCGACGATCAGCTGAGAGGAGGAAAAAAAAGCCTCTGATGATCAGCTGAGAGGAGAAAGAAGAGAAAAGTGCAGAATCGCACCTCCCATCTGCCCCTGCACTTTTCTTTATCCTTTCAGCTGATTGGTGCTGCAGGCCTCAGCTGGTGTGTGGAAAACTGCATGCGCACATTAGGCGCATGCGTGTTAGGTGCGCACCAGTGGTGGGATTCAATTTTTTTTACTACCGGTTCTGTGGGCGTGGCTTGGTGGGCGTGGCAGGGGAAGGATACTATAAAACTCCAGTCAGAGGCGGCATTTGCCAGTTCTCCAAACTACTCAAAATTTCCGCTACTGGTTCTGCAGAACTGGTCAGAACCTGCTGAATACCACCTCTGGTGCGCACGCGCATCCACGCTATCACCAAACCAGTAGTGGAAAAGGTAGGATTTGAAACTATTTTCATCTCTTACTTCTTGTATAATAATAGTCCTACTGGTGGTGGTTGAATATGTATAATATATAATTTTCAAGAAAAGTAAAACATTCTTCAACAAAGGAAACACTAAGATAAAACATCAGCAGACCAAAACAAAGAACTGAATGCTAGAGAGAAAGTATGATGAATAGTAGGTAAGGAAGATAAGGTTAAGAAATATGAACAGAGGAACACAGCACAATAGCCATTATTAAAACAACTTTTATTTTCTACAAATCCAGAGATAAACTGAAAAGTCTTCTTTGCTTTTACCTAGAATATTTTTATCCTTTCTGTTTAACCACTGGATTCATCTTGATCTAAAGTGGCATTTTTAAACTATCTAACTTAATATATGCGTTAAATAGGTTTTAGACTAGGTTGTTGTTGTTATTGTTATTATTATTATTATACTTTTTAAATACTGTGTAGTGTGATTGTGATGTGGTGTTTGGGGCACTGTGCTGGAGTAGCTTTCAAATTTCATTGTATTTTAAATGCACTGACAATAAAGGTATTCTATTGTATTCTAACCACTGGATTCATCTTGATCTTCCATTTTCGACATCAGCACCTTGTGAAAGCAAATGTGTGGCTTTGGAGTCAGCATAAAGGAGAGAGGAAAAATCAATACTGAAGTTGAGATTTATAGTTATTACCAAGTCAATAGGAAAAAATGTGAAAGAAAAGGGTAGAGGAAGAAGTGGCACCTTTTGTACAACATACTGTATTTTATGAAAGACTTTGAATGAAGATGTTTATCCCCAGTTAAAATCTTTTTGAGTATTAATTTTGCAGATTTCCCACTAATGCCAGTGGTAATAATGGCATTAGTATGTAAATGAGAGGTGGTATTCAGAGGTGATATTCAGCAGGTTTTGACCAGTTCTGGAGAGCTGGTAGCAGAAAAGTTTTGAGTATTTTAGAGAACCAGCAAATCCCATCTCTGACTGGTCCCGCCCCCATCTATTCTCTGCCTCCTGAGTCCCAGATGATTGGCTGGGTCTTCTTTTGTTGCCCTGCACAGGAGAATGGAGCTGGAAAGCAGGTTAGTGGGGTGGGGAGGGAATGGAGATTTTGCAATAACCTTCCCCCAGGAGTGGGCAGGGAATGGAGATTTTACAGTATCCTTCCCTTGCCATGCCCACCAAGCCACACCCACCAAGCCATGCCCACAGAACCGGTAGTAAAAAATTTTGAATCCCACCATTGTGTAAAAGAGCTGTTTCTACCTCTCATTGTTTACTTAGAAGTGCCTTTGTGTTATTCAATTTCACATTTGAATCAATGGGGCTAAGACTATTTACAAAATATGGTTTAATTCTCTAACGAATATATACAGTTCATGATCTGAAACTTTGGAGGCTTGAATGAGATTTGTAGACCTATTGACATATAGTACAAACTCTGACTGGATATATATACAGTATGTATATCCATCCATCCTGAGGCAAAATTCTTTGAAAAGAAACCTGCCTTTGGAGGGCTTAACCTATTGATGACCTGTTGTCAAAATGTTTCCAGAACTATTTTTGGACATGGGGATAGTGTCTGGCATAAATCCTTTTGAGTTGTGGGTTTTATGTCTGCAGAGAAAAATATCCTCTAAGATGTCTCTTACTTAAAATGCATACTTCAAATTCTAAGAGTCATATCTGGCCAGCAAAATTCTGGGCAATGAAAATATAACGAAAAAGAGATGTAGAAAAACTTAACAGTTGGCTACATTCAAGTGATCAGCTGGAGGTACTTTTGTATCCCAGAGCTGGTGGCCTGTCATTTATAGTGTGTATAAATGTTGGTGACATTTGTTTTTTTCCCAGGCTGGCTACTTGAGTTTTATAGTGAGATATAAGTTTGTTGTAGAGTCTGGTTAGCATTATTATGTTAGCATTATTGCACTATTGTTTCTTGCTGTTTGTGAGAATCCATTTCTGACCCAATAGTTCTCTACATTCAGGTATATATTTTTACAAGTCCAGTTAATGAAAATGTATTCCATGGAGCTCAGTGAAGAATAATGCTTAAATATCCATAGTGATTAAAATGGTAATGTTAAGAATTTTTCTTGTCTTTTCAATAACTTCATTATTTTTTGGTATTTTATGGAGATTATACAGAAGTCAATCCTTTTAGGAAAGCTGATGTGTTTCATATGTAGGGTCTCCTCTTTGGGCAGGGGGAGGATTAAATGACCTACAAGGTCCCTTCCAACTCTGTTAATCTGTTTAATCTGTGATTAGAACTTACTAAAGTAGGAAGTTCCACCCCTCTGCTAGAAAAATGAAGTGTCCTAGGAAATATTAAAAAGGCAGAATATTTCCCCTAAAAGGGAAGTAGAAACTCAGAGAGGCAGAAGCTCCCCCACCCTTTGTTAATGGGTGGACCATTAAGACCTAGGTCAGAGTATTCTACATAACAAAGGCCTCTACCCATCTCACCACCTGGCCTGGGAAGATTGCATCAGCCAGCATTCAGGTGAAGCCATGTGGTCCAGACAAAACCTACAAAGTTAGCTAAGACCCCCTCCTTGCCCCTGGGACTCTTGACAGGCAATGGGATACATTTCTTACACAGGAACAGGAAACACTAAGGTGGGGGCTCAACAGAGGTTATATAAGGGTCTCTCAGCATCTTGGTCTTTCTTCTCGATCTTCTCACCTTGAAGCATGTGATCATCCTTTTCACTTTGGAGCTCCAAGCCATGTGGTTCTCCTGTCCACCATTAAACCTTCCAAACAGCCTCCATGTTTCCAGTGTCTTTTTCCCCACTTGGAACTGAACCCAGAAGGATATTTTCCAACAATAACATGAAGTCTTATGGGGTGCATGAAACTTGATTCTAGTGTGGTGTTTCTATGAAGTAATTGTTGTGTCATGCCAGTGAAAACTATTGAACAATAAAAAATTATCAAATTCATATTTTTGCACACCTGTTTCCCATCATACACTAAAAATATGCTTTGTGCAAGCATCTATTGCATAAGCAGATTCTGACCATCCTCGGTGAAAAATGGAAATCAGCATAGAAATCCATACTGAAAAATATTGCAAACAGAAAAAAAAAATACTAAGTAAAATTTTATTTGCTCCTTCACCCTGCTTTCAAAAGAGCCTTCAGTTAACTAGGAGATTTACATTGCTTTTTTATATGGATTTCAATCCACAAGGCTCTTATTTAACACCATGACCCACGGTGGTGCAGTGGTTAGAGTGCAGTACTGCAGGCTATTTTAGCTGCCTGCCAGCTGCTTGAAATTTGGCAGTTCAAATCTCACCAGCCTCAAGGTTGACTCAGCCTTATATCCTTCTGAGGTGGGTAAAATGAGGGCCAGGAGTGTTGGGCACAATATGCTGATTCTGTAAACCGCTTAGAGAGGACTGTAAAGCACTGTAAAGCGGTATATAAGTCGTAAGTGCTATTGCTATTGCTACTTGATTATAAAATTATTTTTTCCCAGATAAAATAAGTTCCACCAAAGAGGTGAATATGTGCTTACAGATTGGATTTTGCAAGTGATTGTTATAAAGAATAAATCTGTTTGTTTTCTTCTCCTAACAGCACTGCTACAAGTATTCAAAATTCTTTCAAAGGTCTAAATATTTCTGGGTTGTTTTTTTTCCCAATAAAAATCATGCATTGCAAGGTGGCAGGGGGAGGGAAGAGAGAAAGATTTTTTTTTCCTGATTTCAGAGCTGGGATATCAGACAGTCTGCTACCACATGTTGTTTCAGTTTGCAAAATAAAATATTAATTATTAAATTAGAAGGTTAACTAGATTACTAATTTCTAAATTAACCACATGAATTAATTGCGGTATAAATAACAAAATAGCATGAAATAACTACCTAGCTAGATGTGTGCAACAGCAAGGAAGGTGTAATTGTGTGCTGCTTATCTTATCCACCAGATATTAGTACAATATTATTATATTATATTATATTATATTATATTATATTATATTATATTATATTATATTATATTATATTATATTATATTATATTATATTATATTATATTATATTATATTATATTATATTATATTATATTAATATTATAATAATAATACAGATATTAGTACAGATATATTAGTACAACCTAAAGCAGTCTTTACTCAACCTAGAGGTCCAAGTCTTGTTGTGCTGCCTCATTGTAGCAGGGTCTCTCTCTCTGTGTGTGTGTGTTAATGGAAGAAATGAGTGAAGAATATTGAGAGTGTTTGCCAAGAGTATATTTTCATGACTTTTCACAGAGTTGATCTTCAGCAGGTTCTGACCAGTTCTAGAGAACCGGTAGCGGAAATTTTGAATAGTTTGGAGAACTGTCAAATACCGCCTCTGACTGGCCCCGCCCCCATGTCTTCTCCACCTCCCGAATCCCAGCTGATGGGCTGGGTCTTCTTTTGTTGCCCTGCACAGGAGAATGAAGCTGGAAAGTAGGTTAGTGGGGTGGTGAGGGAATAGGATTTTGCAGTAACCTTCCCCCAGGAGTGGGGAAAGAAAGGGGATTTTGCGGTATCCTTTGAATCTCCATTCCCCATCCCCAAATTTGAATCCCATCACTGCTTTTCACTCAAATATTGGCTAAGGGTTCTGAGAAATCTGAATAAGGTTAAGCTATAATGCAATATTTATGTGGAACAGAGGTCCATCCATCTATCCCACTGTGTATTTCTACATTGGCTTTAGGACAATAAAAATAATATCTTTTGAGTGCAGCAAATTTGTTCGTATGTAGTCTTTCAGAGAAGGTGGCTTCTTTTCTACCACCCCTCAAAAAAGGATTTCTTAAATATTTTTAATAACTTGAGTGTTTTCCTCTTTAAACGTTTCAGATTAAAAGGAAATGCCCTAGCAATCCCGTATCTGCTTCATTTATTAGTATTGCTGGATAATATGTCCTTCATGCCAAATGATACAAATACCAGAAAAAGTGTTCTTGATACCACATTTTTTTAAAAAAGTATTGTGCAACAGATAAAGATTTGCCCCAGTCTTTTTAATATTTGGGGTCCTGAAGTGACTATGTTCTATCTCTTATTTGTCCAATTCTTTTCACAATCTTGGAAGTCACATTTTTGTTTGACTATAAATTGATTTGAAACAAGCTTTTTCCACCTGGGGTAATGGTCAAGATCCTATACTCTGAAGGAAACCCAAATCCAACACCACACATTTGATAAAATTAAAAATTAGGTGACTTTTTTTTTTGCCCTTCCTCTCTTCCCCACCTCTAATTCCTAGACATCTCTCTGGGGAGGATAAAAAACTAGAAAGGATGAAATGCCAAAAGGTACAGAAGTCATAACCTGAAAGGTCAACCTTTGCCAGCGCCATCTGAATCCTGGCAGGACATTGATTTTGGCTCTTGCTCTTGACACAATTGAGATTTGGCTAGCTGAAATATCTTTCTGGTATAAAGTGCCCATCTTAGAAAATAAATAGCATCTACTAAAAACTAAATTTCAAATAAGAAGTAGAAAGCCTCACAATAAGAATAATTTATACCTACTAACAATTTAAAATCAGATGCCAAACTTATTATTGTACTTAAAAAAAAATGAAGCAATGATCCAATTTAGAATAATGGGAGTGAAAGAAATAAAAATAGTTGCTTTTGTGTACACACATGGAGAAAATTATTTTAAGGAATACTAATAGGAATATATAAAATATTGCTTTCTGAATGGCTGAGTTTACATGGTAAAAGCTGTGTTTTCTAGAAAAATGGTATTATTTATTCATTTTTAATACCTCAAGATAGCACTATGAGTATTCCTGAGAAGTAATGATATGAAACTCAAATATGGTGACCAGAGTTGAAGCGATCATGCACTTTATTTAGAGTGAATAGTGCTGATTTTGGCAACTGTATTTTGTTATTTACAACAATAGAATGTTGGATCTGAAAGTCAGAAGTTAATGAACATCATTGCAATTTATGCAAGCACATATATATCCTCGGGCAGTAAAAAGTGCTTATGGCAATGAACCTATTTGCATCCAATTACAAAGCATTTTTTTTCTAACCTGTAGAAATAAGCAAGAATAGTCAGAAAATATATTTGGATCAGAAATGAAATGTGCAATTCTATTAATTGTTTCTTTAAATAACATACACAGATGCCCATTATAACTAAAGAACTATGTAGCGAACAAAACCAGTATATAAAATAACACAAGGTAAGATACATGCAGATAATTTAAAAATGATTAACACCCTACTTGAATTGTATTGCCTCACCTGGTCCAGCACCTGAAGGAAGAGTCAGGTTTTTGAGATTTCCAAGTTTTTGAGGCCTTCAGAGTTATGGCCATGTATATCTCAAATTGTTCTATAGAAAAGGTAGGACGACAAGTCCTGGACTTTAAATATGACAAAAAACACCATGCCTGCTGCATCAGCACTACTAAGAAATAATGAAGGAATTCATGACTGTGAGTAGAGTTTTCCAATCCAGGAATCACCATAATTGGCACATATTGTGCAAAAAACCCTTCTAGCCACAGCTGTTATTTGTCCCTTGAACAGAGTTCAAGAGGATCCATGAATAATTTGTTTATTTGTTCAATTTCAATAGCACATGCACTGTCTGGAGAAATGTTGCCATCAATAATTGTTCAAACCCAGAAGGCTAAAACTCACAGCTACTGAACGAGATGCTTCAGTTCAACTGTTGGCTTTGGAATTTTGGACCTCCTGGTTCTGGAGATTTGCCTTATTTGGTCCTGAATGGGATTACATTACCTCATACAGAATCTGTTTGCAATTTGGATGTCTTCCTGTAGTCATGGCCCCTGCTCAAGAAATGGATGGCAGCCAACGTTAGAAGGGATCTTTGCATAGCTATGGGTTGTGCTCCAGTTGCATTTGTCCCTGGACTGGCAGGTTCTGGTCTTCGTCACTCATGTCCCAGTGGCCTCTAGATTGAATTATAATACTGGAAACATGTTTTATAAGGTGATCCTCTTGAAGAGCGTTCTGAAGGTGTTTTTGGCACATGTTGTATCACTGCTCCAGTGAGTTGCATTGGCTGTTAGTATGCATTCGAATAAATCAAAGGGTTGGTGGATACCTTTAAAGCTCTTCATGGCTTGGCTGAGCAATTTATTTATGGAACTGTATTTCTCCAGGTATTTCTACAATCCTACACCAACAGTAGAAATGGTATGCATTGGGTCCCATCCAGCAAGGACTGTTGACCAATAGGGTTCAAGAGGAAAGCTTTTATTGTCATGGTACCTGCCCTTTGGAATATAATTGCTCTGGAGATCAGTTTGACCCTATCCCTGAAGACATACTGTACTTGAGTTTGTGGCTCTGAATGCATGAGGGAGCCCATCTCTTTGATTATTAATTGCTGCATGTGTTTATTATTCCAATCTGCTATGGACTATACATTTTTATTTTTTTAATCACTTAGATGGGAAGCTATATAAATTTATTAAATAAGTAGCAGTAGCAATAGCACTTAGACTTATATACTGGTTCACAGTGCTTTACAACCCCCTCTAAGCAGTTGAGAGAGTCAGCATATAGCCCCCAACAATCTCGGTCCTCATTTTACCCACCTCGGAAGGATAGAAAGCTGAATCAACCTTGAGCTGGTAATATCTGAACTGCCAAATTGCTGGCAGCCGGTGATCAGCAGAAGTAGTACAGAATTATAACCACTGCACCATCACAACTTTTAAGTAAATAGCATATTTATGATTGCCATGTGAATCAGAGATCTGAGTTACAGTGTTGTATGCTACTAAATAGCAGCCACAATATCATCAACAGTAGTTCAAATTTTTAAGACTGGGTAAATTATACTCATTTTCTTTCTTTCTTTCTTTCTTTCTTTCTTTCTTTCTTTCTTTCTTTCTTTCTTTCTTTCTTTCTTTCTTTCTTTCTTTCTTTCTTTCTTTCTTTCTTTCTTTCTTTCTTTCTTTCTTCCTTTCCTTCCTTCCTTCCTTCCTTTCCTTCCTTCCTTCCTTCCTTCCTTCCTTTCTTCCTTCCTTCCTTCCTTCCTTCCTTCCTTCCTTCCTTCCTTCCTTCCTTCCTTCTCTTTCTTTCCTTTCCTCCCTCCCTCCATCTCTCTCTCTCTCTTTATTTCTTTCTTATCCCACCTTTATTATTTTTTTTGTAAATAAAATGTTAAACATATCTGATACTCTTCCCCCCTCCTATTTTCCCCATAAGAATCCTGTAAGGTGGGCTGATTGAGACACAGTGACTGGCCCAGGGTCTCCAACCAGTTTTTCAAACAAGAACTTACAGTGTTTTGGTTTCTAGCCTGGTGCTTTAACCACCAGACCAGAGGTGGTATTCAGCAGCTTCTGATCAGTTCTGGAGAACCAATAGCAAAAATTTTGAGTAGTTTGAAGAACCGGCAAATACCACCTCTGACTGGCCGCACTCCATCTATTCTTTGCCTCCCAAGTCCCAGCTGATCGGCTGGGACTTCTTTTGTTGCCGTGCATAGGAGAACGGAGCTGGAAAGCAGGGTAGTGGGGTGGCGGGGAAATGGAATTTTGCAGTAACGTTCCACCAGGAGTAGAAAGGGAATGGAGATTTTGCAGTATCCTTCTCCTGGAATGGGGTGGAAATGGAGATTTTACAGTATCCTTCCTCTGCCACACCCACTAAGCCACATCCACCAAGCCACGGCACGTCCATCAAGCCATGCTCACAGAACCGGTAGTAAAAAAAATTGAATCCCACCACTGCACCAGACCAAACTGCCTCTTTCACACCCAAAAGAATATCCTTCTATTATGGCCACTTTGAAAACTCGTTAGTTTCTTGGAAATTCAGTTTAAGATGATAAAGAGCTCTTACATTTCTGCAAGCATAGATAGAATAAAGTTAACATAAAACAATTATGATAAAATGACTTTAGTTTTTTCCCTTATGCATTTGAGTCCATCTTTCAATCACCCCTCCTTAATTACATAATTCTGCTTTTTTTAAAGGAAAGACAAAGGAGAATTTGGAATGACATTTTAACAAATTAGTTAAAGTCCAGAAATCTATAACTGATTGTTTAGTCTCCAAATATGTTTTAAGATATTGTGGAAGTCTAATTATGTCATTTTCATCTTTGGAAGATCCTCTGTTCTACTGGCAATGTTGAAACAATAGACAAGCTTGATGAACAGCAACAAAGTGAAAAGTCATAATATGGGATGTAGTGAAAAGAGAAGAGACAAGATTAAAAGAACACACTGTCATAGAGATGGTGCATGAGGTTTAGAACTATAGGGAGGAAGAGAGGAGGAGGAGGAGGAGTAGAGTCAGAAGTGGTATTCAGCAGGTTCTGACCAGTTCTGGAGAACCGGTAGCGGAAATTTTGCGTAGTTCTGAGAATCACAAATACTACCTCTGACTGGAGATTTTACAGTATCCTTCCCCTGCCATGCCCATCAAGCCATGCCCACAGAATCGGTAGTAAAAAATTTGAATCCAACCACTGAGGAGAGTGTTCCAAGTTGGTCATAAACCTCTATTGAATAGTGAAATTTTTTTCCAGAGAGTATGACTCTAGAAGTAGAAACATCAAAAAACATTTTTAATGAGGAAATATGAACTTCTATTAAGATTCTTTTATAACATTCCAGACAAAAAATGATTGTTTTCTTGCAATTGAAATACTATTTTTCCCTGATGTGATTTTAATTCTAGCCTTATATTAAATTTAAAGTTCTACTTTCATATTCTTCTAAAGTAGAATAAAGGAGAAAAGGTCAAGTGGAAATTTTAGCTAAGCTAAAAATGTTCAGATGTTTAAGCTGAATATTAGCTTTGGTATGAATAGGTCAGATTTAATGAGGGAACATGTTCAAGGCAAGGCAGGCGATTTTATTCATCAAACTTTTTTTTTTAATTTGAAAATAAAACTAAGAAAAATCTAAGAAAAAAGAGAGATAGTCCTTAGGCACAGTAAAATGTGTAGTGCCCAGAGCCTTTCTGAAAGTGTCATTTTGTGTGATGAGAAAAGAATTTATTTATTAATTTTCAGAGGTTTCAGCAATATTTCCAGCTTGGCTGGTCTTCTAAGAATCTACAGAATGCAATTAAGTAAATAAGTTTAAAGAATGCAAGTAAGCTAGTAATGTGAATGTCAAAAAAATTCAACTTAAATTAAATTATTGATCGTTCCAAATATCTAATCTTATCCTCTTTGTGCTTACTCAGCTGTTATCTCCACTGGATAATGGGAGAGAGAGAGACAATGTTTACAGAGAGAGCAGAGGACATACTGTATATGATTCCTTTAGTTTTTACATTAATAAAATTATATAAAAGCTAACTTTTTGAATTTTATATTTTTCATCTGTATTTTTTGTATGGGAGAAATTATATTATATTCCTTCTGTTTAACAAGAGTTAATTAATAATATAAGATGAAGTCCCAATACTTATTATAACTTTGAAAACTGGGTCTGTTTCTTCAGTTCATCAAATTAAGATTCACAAGTCAAATATCCTGCTGACATAATGTGTCATCAATTCTTTTTTACTAAAATTCTTAAAGTAATGGGAACACGGTATGACATTCCAGGGAAAGGATAACCATACTTGTCAATTTAATTATCCCCTTTCAAATAATCTTCTACCCTTTTCTTTTCATTTTTTAATCAGAGATATGGCAGACAGCATCAATAAACAGTAGAGTTTCACTGTACATCTATCCTGCCCTTCCTTGTCCTTATTTTCCTTTTTTTTTTTAAAGAGAGATGTCCTTGTGTTGGGAGAAATATCCATCTTGTTCAGTTACAAGCCAAGAGAAAGACACTGGAAACATGGAGGCTGATTGGAAAGAAGGTTTAATGATGAAGCAGAACCACATAGAGTTGAGAGTGAGGGGTTTATAATACCTTCTCTTGAGCTTTGAACTTGAGTTTCCTGTTCCTGTGCAAGAATACATATTCTATTGGCTACTGTCAGACTCCCATGGGGCTATGCGGGGGGGGTCATAGCTGAAGTTGTCTGAGCTAAGTTTGGTTGAAGCCTGGAGGGTTATGCAATGTCCCCAGGAGATTGTTCAATGTGGTGAACTCTGCCACTAGATGGTAGAGGTTAATCCTATTGTGTCCTGAGGGGTCAGGTCTTAATCCCATCATCCTGGAGTTGGAGGTCTTTTGTTTTGTAGATAGACTGGCCCAATCTTTCTCTACGGGCACAAAATATTTGCTGGGGGCTTTTAAGAAAGACTTGGGGGGCTGCTTTTTTTGTCTCCAAGAGTATGCTTCTCTATTTCTCATTTAGGGAAATATAATAGTCTGCCTTTTTTTTAATATTTCATAAAATATTTCATTCTTCTGGGAGGGGGTGAACAAATATTCACATAACAACTTAATAATTCTTTTGGTGCAGGTTTTTTTTTTACCCTACCGTATCATTATAAGAAAGCTTTTAATAGAGTTTTCATTTCTGTTACATTTCTTTCATCGTATTTTAACGTTTTTGTTTGTCCACCCATAGTGATCCAAAAAAGTCCTGGAGAAAATTATCCCATATTTAAATTCAGGAAACTGAAGAAGTCTCCTTTTACCAAAATGAATATTTTTTTCCCCAAAAGCAAGCAAGACACTTGTAGTGGTCCTGACCACTTTACAATGGAGGTATAAGAACCATTATCTCATTATGAAAAGTTCACCAACATTCTTCAATGATGATGAACTAATGACGTGTATCCAAGGTGTATGCCAGCATTCACCAATATCCAACAACAATTTTTGAAAACGCGCTCAGTTCTCATGCAATTGTTGGAAGATGCCAACAAGAGAATGGCCATGCGCTAAAGCAGCCTCTGTACCTCCAAATGTTATGTGAAAATGTGCATAGTTTTCTGAGGCTAGAGAGGCTGGGAAGAGGCACTTCAAGAAGAAAGGCCTTGTGCAACCCAGAGCTGCTTCAATTTATCTCTCTCTTTTTTTAAAAAAAAAAAAGGAATAAATATATAAAGAATTGTTTCTCTTTTGTTCAGGACAGGGAACAGATGGACTGACATGCCAGCAGATTCAAGTTAGGGATTTTACAAATTCTAGCCCAAAAATGTTGCTATCACTGTTCAAAAGAAGTGAAGACAAGAGCTTGAAACAATAACATGAAAGTGATGTGGAGAGAAAGACAAGTTCTTCAATGTAAAAATTTAAAAACTGTTTGTAATTTTTGTTTATGCAACGAAGGCAGTAAATATAATAAATATATATGTACAATCATTTCTTTTTTAAAAACCTAAAACTTTACTGGTAAATTATTAATGTTATAGTATCATTTTTAACTGGAAGGATGCTGATGCAGTACTCTCTGCTTTGCTTAAGTACCCCTTGAACACAGGCCTGCCAAATTAAAATGTCACTTTCTATTTTAAAAAATCTATACTAGAAAGCTTTTAATCTTCATCGCAGACTTCCTAGTAATAGGAAGTCAAAGTTTAAATTAAGTTGATATCAGCTTATGACATAGAAGTCTGAGAACACGATTGACAATTTCAAGTGGGGGGAATTATCAACCTATTCAAACTTGCATTTAAATAGTCCCAATTATAGTCAAGCCTTATGTGCTGCATGTAACTGTCTGTGAAAGCTATTTGGTAGCCTCACAATCCAGTGGATAACCTGTAAATTTTTTGTGCCTTATATATTTCCATCTCTGATAATCTTTCCTGTAATCTATATATCAACTGGACATACTATTGTAACCAGAAGTGGTATTCAGCAGGTTCTGACCAATTCTGCAGAACTGGTAGCGGAAATTTTGAGTATTTTGGAGAACTGGCAAAAGCCACCTCTGAATGGCCTCACTCCCATCTATTCTCTGCCTCCTGAGTCCCAGCTGATCAGCTAGATCTTCTTTGGTTGCCCTGCACAGGAGAACGGAGCTGGAAAGCAGGTTAGTGGGGTGGGGAGGGAATGGAATTTTGCAGTAACCTTCCTCTGCCACGCCCACCAAGCCACGTCCACCAAGTAACACCCACAGAACTGATAGTAAATTTTTTTGAATCCCACTACTGATTGTAACTCTTAGATATAGGCTTCCTGCATGAATGGCTTAGTATAATTATTGATATTAATCAAAGTAGGGATTCAGTTCAAACAGGGACTGTCCTACTAAGAGGTTACTAGCTGCAGTCTTGGCCAAACTATCCTTGTGAATGCTATATATATATTTGCTGAAATCTAAAAGAGACAGACTAACATAAATTAATAATACAGAATATTAAAACTGTGAGGATTGAGATTATAAGAGAATTTATAAAACTAAATTTGATATTCTGTGCAGGCTGATAACTTATTTTCCTTGAAACATACAAAACATATACACCCTGGGTTGACTCCTCTGGTCAGGATTTAGGAAGACTATCTTTAACTTAATTTTGTCAAATGGCCACATATTGTAACTATAACCCACGATACTCTATCTAAAACAAGTGTCATTAAATGTGTACTAATGAAGGAATATCTGAGATACTGCCTCTTACTTAGCTCTCCGTTGCCCTTGATCATTATATGACGGTGTGTGTGTGTGATCAGGTGCCTGAATTTATCAAGTTTAATGATGGATCTTATTAATTAACCTGATACCAACACAAGCAAAATTAATTTTGCTTTCCAGATGAACAGGACAGCATAGTTTTGACATCTCTGGTCACCTCCCGTCTGGACTACTGTAATGCCCTCTACATGGGGCTCCCTGCGGGGAGCACTCGGAGGCTTCAACTGGTACAGAATGCAGCCGGGCGGGTGGTTATGGGGGCGTCGAGATACTCCCACGTGACGCCCCTCCTGCGCGAGCTGCATTGGTTGCCAGTGGCCTTCCGGGTTCGCTTTAAAGTACTGGTTTTGGTCTTTAAAGCGCTCCATGGCATCGGACCAGGATACTTACAAGACCGCATTCTGCCAGTAGTCTCCCACCGACCGGTGCGCTCCCACAGAGAGGGTCTCCTCCGGGTCCCGACGCCTTCTATGTGTCGTCTGGTGACCCCGAGGAATAGGGCCTTCTCTGTGGGGGCACCCGCCCTTTGGAATGGGATGCCCCCTGGATTACGAACGACCAATGACCTGAGGGCCTTCAGACGTGACCTGAAGACCTGGCTCTTCGAGCAGGCCGGCCTGAGCTGACTCAAATGGGATTTTAAATGGGGTTTTTAGATTAGTTGGGATGGGTGCACAAAGTTTTAATTTATTTTAATTGGGGTTTTTAGATTTTTATAGGGACAGCCTAGGGTTTAATTCTTTTTTTAACTATTTATATTTGTATACATGTATTTTAGTTGGCTGTTCACCGCCCTGAGTCCTTCGGGAGAAGGGCGGTATATAAAACCTAAAATAAATAAATAAATAAATAAATCTCTGCAAATTCCTCTAATTCTGGGCTGTCAAACTCCCGGTCTGCAGGCTGGATAAGTCACATGCTAGCTCCGCCCATACCCAGTTTAACGAAGGGGGGAAAAGTCCCAACATGTCACATAACATAGCTGTGATGACATGAGTTTGACACCCCTGCTCTAACCCCTTAAGAACGTAAGAGTGTTAGAACCATATCACCCATTTTATTCCATAAATCTGACCATTTAATCTAAGTGCTATTGCCAGTACTTCAACAACTAGGTTGAATAATCAAAGAAATATGGAGTAACTTTACTTAGTGCCTCTTACGATCATGATGGAAGTTGAACCATAACTGTTAACTCTTATCTGGATTTTAATTGATCCATGTACTGTATATGTTCAATCTCTTAAAAAAATGAGATCCAAGTTTAAATTTATTTAGTGTTTGTTTTTAAAATGGTAGCTCCATAGAATCAAAGGCTTTAAATATCTCTAAAGAAGATACGGTTAGTGAAGATTTACTACTTTCACTAATTTGTATAATCTTTAATAATATTGTGATAGAGATAGATATATTTTGTTCTAGAATAAAACCAGATTAATCTGTATAAATAATTTTATGTATAAGCACTAGCTAACAATTTACTGTATATAGTTCATGTTGAGTGGTAAGATGAGTGTATAAAATGCCAATTCTTGGAAATGTTTACCTGCTTTAAGGATCCAAATTATCTTATATTGTTTTCAAGTCTCTGGTAAGGGATTTCCTTGCTACAAAGTATTCCATAAAAATAGAAATTCAGATATTAAGATCTCTAAATTCCTTATGAAATTTCTCTGACAGTCCATCAGGGCCAGGTGATTTTCCACTTTGAATAGAATTTAAAACTTCAGCGATGTATTTAATGTATTTGCTTGTTTTATATCTATTAATAATGTGGATGCCACTCCAAAGATTTGAATCATAAAAATTCAAGAGGAAATGAAGGCATATTTTACATATTTGGTTGATAAAATGAATCAAATTTCCTTTCCAATGACAACAGCAAATTGTGTTGTCAGTATTTCAGATTTTTAAAAAACATTGGAATGTCAAAATTCATTTCACACTTAATTCATAATTTGACTGCTTCTTGATCATTCTTTTGACTTTCTTGTCTATTTTATTATATTTGGCTGCCTTTCTTTTTTCTTTTTTATAAAGATGACGTCATTCTGTCTTTCCTTGTTGCTTCCAACCTCTGTAATGTTCCACTCTTGTTTATAAAATATGCCACTCACTTTGAATTTGGAGAACAATTTGTGTCCTAATTGAAGCAATTTATATATGTTCTCTGTAAATAGGACCATATAATTATGTCCCCTCTATTATATATGGCTGATTCCCGGAGGCCCCTTTTTCCCAGCCTGCATATTCCTATATTACTGGAATATTTCCTCTATCATGCTTACAATAAGTTTAAATTAAGGCATGCCATTTATAAATGCCAGTATAAAACAAATAAATGTTTTATGTAGCAAAATCTATGTAAAGGAAAACTTATATTGTATGCATAGAAAAGCACGTGTATAGGAGATGAAATGCTCATTGTTTTAGCTTTAGATAAAGAGACATCTGTTTAACTACATTTAAGGAAGATTACTATAACTTGAGGATAAGGAAGCATCTGTTTCAGCAGAATATGGAAGGAATAATTGTATAGGGGAGAAGATGTACTTACTGATAGGCAGAAAATATTGTAATAAGGAATGTATTCCATTCCATTGATAATTATTGGCTAATTTCTACAAAAAGAGAGGTTCTGACTGCCTATCCACAGCTAATAACTTTAGATTGAATAAACATATCTCCTTTACACATCTGTTAATCACAGTTAAGCTAGTCATGATTAAGTAATCTATTTTAATGGATCTATTCACAAGACTAACTTTACTATTCCTTTTCATTCAAAATGTTTACTTATGCTATAATTTAAATACATGCAAACACATAGATTTTCCAGTTTCAGACATAAACAAAAAATACAAAAAAGTTTTAAAGTCTTTCCTTTTCTTTTCTGACCTTTAAATTTTAAAGATAACTAAAATAATTGTCTTTTGCATTTCTGTTTGAACAGAGTTTTTAAATTAGTTTCAATGAGTTATGCAGCTGTCAGATCTGATATTTGTTAACTGAAAAATAGGTTCTAATGTATTCAGTGGTATTTGCTGCCAGTAAGTATGGGACTGTAATCTTTAATTAACCTGGATTAATCTGATGTATTTCATGGAATATTTTTTTAATCTTCACAAACCAAATAATAATTAAAAAGTATATACCAAGTTTATACAAATGTACACAAATGAGCTCAATTTACAATATATTTACATAAAGTCTCCAAAGTAATAAACCTTTCTAGTTTTAAACACAACTCTTTTCTCTGTCCCAATGCTTCCATAGTAACATTGTATTATATTATATACAAGGTAAAATGGCTATTTTTTGAAAATGTAGGTCATATAATTACTCAGTGTTGTGAATCAAGGATAGTTTCAAGTGGATCATGGACTGAACATTATTTATGGTCTTTTAGCATAGCAGTTACTCATTTGTCAAGAAAATAAAATAAAAATAATCTACCCTTGCCAAATGAAAAACTCCAGTAAGGACTATAACAATTAGAATTGTACAATTGAATTGGGTCATACTATTTTGTCATTATTTTATTGATGCTTCTTTAGCGACAGCAGAAGAAGATATGCCAGGTTGAGAACCTTTGCCGTTCCCTTTGTCTCATGGATTCTCATTATAAAATCAATAGAAGTAAAGCGCTGAGATCAGGGGAGCAGTGAAAATCATTAAAACGGCCATTAAAGTCTCTATCTTTCTTCCTAAGGGACACAGAGTGTTCTTTCCACAGTTACAATAACTGTTTTACCAAAATGGAAAAATAAAACTGTAGTAGCTGCAAATCTCTTATTCTTATTATTGATGGCTATATAAATACATTTGCATGTAGAGCCCTTGCTGGCTCAGAAACTATACCTATATATTAATGTTCAAATCTTCAGGGAGCTTGTAATTTTACTCAGCTATGAAGGTCACATAATGACTTTGGGCAAGTAATTTTGTGTGTGTGTGTTTTAGGATTATTAATCATAGTATTGTTATAATCATAACATTATAGGGGAGAGGAATGCTGTACATGCTGTTTTTGTTCCTGAAAGAAAGATGGAATTGAAAAAGATGCATTTAATGTTCAATTAAATGGAGAGAAAATTTAAGAATGTGCTGATTATACCAGCCTGGCCAGGATGTTCAACTGTTGAGTAGCAAAGGGCTAGAGTTGTTGTCTTAAGGACCCTTGGTTTGGCATCCCAGGGAGAGCTCATGAAAGAAGCCTTTCCAAAAATGTGTGCTGTTAACACATTTGGGTATTCTCTGTATAACAGTTTTTAGCTGGCTAATCCTTTCAACTCACTGGCTCACTGGAGAAGAGCTTAAAGTTGGAAAAGATTGAGGGCAATGGAAGAAGGAGAATGAGGTGGCTGGATGGAGTCCCTGAAGCAGTTGGTGTGAACTTAAATGGACTCTGGGGATGGTAGAGGACAGGAAGGCCTGGAGGAATGTTGTCCATGGAGTCGCAATGGGTCGGACACGGCTTTGTGACTAACAACAGCAAATCCTTTCAATCTAGAAGCATCCAAAGCATAGAGGTGCATGTTCCTCTCCACCTGTGACATTATGCATATTCGAAAAGGATCTTTTCAGATCCACAGATGATGATTACTTCAGTAAAGATTGAAAGTTTGTCCATATGTAAGGAAGAACTGTTGTGGGACTTGTGTCATTTGGTTTTGATTTCCTCTCCATATTTATGATATGTGCTTAATTGACTCTTCTTAAGTTGCAGCCAGTAAAGATCATATTGGTAAATAACTACCATCACCAATTGGAAGGAAGCAAGAAATGTCACTATAAAATATTCAGCCAAATCATATGACTTAGTATTTATCTCTTAAAAGGTAATGTGAAAACAGGCAACATATTTATATAACGGCTAAAATAATATGGCACCTGTAAATAAATCTAGGACAAGAAAATTTGGTAATGTAGACAAACAGATTAATTGCTTGTTCTTTCTTTACTTATTTGTTTGTTACAACTTTGGCTTTGCAAGTTTTTGCCGCAGGATCCCAAAGCAATTGATAGAGACTTAGCATTAACCACCCTATGGTCATTTATTCTTCTTCCATTGCCTGAACAATGCCAGCAATGAATCTGGGTCTACCATTTACATTTTCCACAATATTTTAAAGATATGTTAAATGGAAAACATGAGAAAACAAAATACATTTTACAATCATCCAATCTTGACTGGGTCATTCACAGTAGGAATCAGCAAGCTTTTCTGGTTTCTGGGCACCAAATATAAACTTGTGTGATAGTGCAGAAACATATGTAAAAACTGACAAACCCATGATGTTTCACCATACGATTTCTCAAGGTCACTGAATATTGCTTTTAATAACAGCTTGCATTAAACAATGATTAATTTTATGTTAACTTTTGTAGTGTAGCCCTGCAAATCTGATGACACACTGCAATAGACTATAACTGTGATGACGAACCTATGGCACACATGCCACAGGTGGCACGCAGAGCCATTTGTGAGGGCACGCGAGCCCCAGGCAAACTTACCTCAGTGAGCATGCGCGCGTCTCTCCCAGCTGATTTTTTTGGCTCATTTGAAAACTTTTTTTGGCCTCCTAGAGGCTCGAGGGAAGCCTCTGCAGCCTTTGGAGGCCAAAAAGCAGGGCCATTTCATCACTTTCTGTATTTCCAGAAATATCGGAAGTGACAAAACGGCCCCATTTTTTGGCCTCCAAAGGCTACAGAGGTTTCCCTCGAGCCTCTGGGAGGCCAAAAAAGGCCTCAAACAGGCCAAAAAATCATCTGGGGGGCGTGCACATGCGTAGGGGGGCTGCGCACATTGCTTTTGGATGCTGGTACGCGAGCACACATGCAATTTTTGGCACAGGAGCCCACCACTGGACTATAACATGGATGTCAAACTCATGTTGCCATCATGTGACGTTTTGTGACATTTTTTCCCTTCACAGAGATGGAGTGTGTGTGTGGCCTGCATGTGACACATCCAGTCCATGGTCTGCCAGTTTGATACCCCTGGACTAGAAGAAGACAAACTTAGGAAAAAAGTAGGGAAAGACCCACATGTAAGACTGAGACAATCTAAACTTGCCCTAAACTGTTACCTAACAAATAGCTGTGAGTTATACTTACTCTGAAATCTATTCTAAGAAAAACACAGCAATAACTTCTAATTTACTAACCATCAACTTCAACTTGATAGAAAATGATGTTGCCAGGACGTTCACAACTGAACAGAATAATCCAGTCTCCACGATTTACACAACTACAGCAGTTCTGAAATATCATGTTCATTCATCTAGCAAGATGGCCATCTGAAGGTTATTTTATCAACTTTATATCAAGAATAATATGATTTTTGCTGCCTGTTTCATTTTAATTTAAAATGCACTCTCCAGAAAACACATCGCCCCAAACTAATTAATTCTAGCAAAACCCTATTTAATGAAATGATTTTAATAATAGCCAAAATCTGTATAATTTCTAAGGCTCATGAAATCATGTATGGGCTTAGTTTTTTTAAAAATGAATTCTTTAATAGACGATGGATGGGTGTGGACTGAACAAATTAAAATAAATGCAACTAATTTCTGATGTTTGTGGGCAAAACTGTATGGAATTTTGGTGTTTTCATGAGGGGTCTATGACAATTCACCACGGCCAATTCGCCATGACCCACTTGTCACAGCCAACTCTCCACAGCCAACTCGCCATGATCAACCTGTTGCAGGACAAGAGTTACACTAATATCAAGAAATAGTGAAATAGAATCATTAAAGAAAGAATGCAAAAGGAAGGACAGAATAAAAAGTTAAAAATTTTTATTTATTTTAAATAATTACATAGAATTGTGACATTGTCCCACAGCGAATTGTTCCATGGCAAGTTGGCTGTGGTGATGTATCCCACAGTGAGTTGGCCATGGTGAGTTGGCCGCAGCAACTTGGCCATGACAAATTGTCCCATTCCCTTCATGAGAGACATCAAAACATTTTGCAAATCTGATTAGATCTAGAATGTTGTTTTTGTAAGGAGCACAGATATCTTTTGAAGGTAGGTCAGAAAATTATTGTTTTTCCATTTCCTGCTTAAAATTGTCAGATTAAAAAAAAATTACAATATTAATTTGCTTTTTTTTAAAAAAAGCTTTTTATTATATATAAAAGATGAAAGATTTCCACATAATTTGCACTAGGGATTTATGGATAGCTGATTGTAAAGAGCATTCATGTTTTGCCTTATTATTTTTAAGTGTTCTTTTAAAACTGATTTTCTGATAAATCTAGGAATTTCATGGTAACACTAAAATTATCTGACTTTTTATAAGAGGCCTTTAAAGTTTTAAGTGCATTTCACTGCAAAAATGTAATTGATGTATGACTGACTGATTGATTATATTTGTATGCTATTAATTTCCAATTAATTTCCAAATGTACTGAGAGGCAAAAAGTCAAAAACATCCTAAAAATAATTCCTCAATGAAAATAAACTCACCAAATTTCAACAATCATAAGGGATAAGAAAGATTTGGAAAGTTATTCAAGGGATTTATTTATTTATTAAATAGTTTTATATAACGCCCTTCTCCCGAAGGACTCAGAGCGGTGAACAGCCAACTAAAATATATTTAAATTACAAATACAATTAAAAGAGAATTAAATTATAGGCTGCCATTTAAAAAGTTAAAACCCCCGATTAAAAATAAGCTAAAATTATCATACCTCAACCAATCAATTCTAAAACCCCTTATTTAAAATCCCATTTGGAGTCAGCTCAAAGCCGGCCTGCTCAAAGAGCCAGGTTTTCAGATCACATATCAACACCCTCAGGTCAGTGGTTGTCCGTAGCCCCAGGGGCAGCCCATTCCAAAGGGTGGTTGCCCCCATGGAGAAGGCCCTATTCTTTGGGGTCACCAGGCGGCACATAGATGCCGTCGGGACCCGAAGGAGACCCTCTCTGTGGGAGCGCACCGGTCGGTGGGAGACTACTGGCAGAATGCGGTCTTGTAAATATCCTGGTCCGATGCCATGGAGCGCTTTAAAGGCCAAAACCAATACTTTAAAGCGAACCCGGAAGGCTACCGGTAACCAATGCAGCTCGCGCAGGAGAGGCGTCACATGGGAATATCTCGATGCCCCCATAACCACCCGCGCGGCCACATTTTGCACCAGTTGGAGCATCCGGGTGCTCCCTGCAGGGAGCCCCATGTAGAGGGCATTACAGTAGTCCAGGCGGGAGGTTACCAGGGTGTGGGTGACCATGCGTAAGGCGTCCCGATCAAGAAAGGGCCGCATCTTGCATATCAGGCGAATCTGATAAAAAGCTCCCCTGGAGACGGCTGTGATATGATCTTCCAAAGACAGCCGTACATCCAGGAGGACACCAAGATTGCAAGCCCTTTCTGTTGGTGTCAAGATATCATCCCCAATAGCCAGTGACGGAATCAGCTGACTATATCAGGCCGCCGGAAACCACAGCCACTCAGTCTTGGAAGGGTTGAGTCGAAGCCTGTTTCCGCCCATCCAGTTCTGCACAGCCTCCAGGCAACGGGACATAACCTCCACAGCATCGTTGGGGTGTTTTGGGGTAAGATGTGTAAAACTGGGTGTCATCAGCATAGACATGACATTTCACCCCAAAACCATGGATGATCTCTCCCAGCGGCTTCACATAAATGTTGAACAGAAGAGGGGAGAGGACCGACCCCTGAGGCACCCCACAAATGAGGGGCCTAGGGGTGGACCTCTCCTCCGCCAACACATTGCGAGCAGTCCGAGAGGAAGGAGGAGAACCACTGCAAAACGGTTCCTCCAATTCCCAACCCCTCCAACCGCCGCAATAGGATACTATGATCGATAGTATCAAAAGCCGCTGATAGATCTAATAGGACCAGGACAGAAGAATAACCTCTGTCACGGACCCTCCAGAGATCATCAACCAACGCGACCAATGCTGTTTTGGTACTGTACCCGGGCCTGAAGCCCGATTGGAATGGATCTAGGTAGATTGCTTCCTCCAGGTATTGAGGGAGCTGACGCGCCACCGCACTCTCAACAACCTTCGCCATAAAGGGGAGGTTGGAGACAGGATGATAGTTATTTAAAAGAGCCGGATCCAGAGAAGGCTTCTTGAGGAGAGGTCGCACCACCGCCGTTTTCAGGGCAGTAGGAAGCGCTCCCTCTGTCAACGAAGCATTGACAATCCCCTGGAGCCAGCCTCATGTCACCTCCCTGGAGGTAGAAACCAGCCAGGAAGGGCATGGGTCCAGTAAACATGTGGTGGCATTCAGCCTCCCCAGCAATCTGTCCACACCCTCGACGGTCACAGGATCGAACTCCTCCCAGATAACCATTTCAAGACCTGCCCCGGACACCTCCCCCGGGACCAGCCAACTGGAGTCCAGCCCATCCCAAATCTGAGCGATTTTATCATGCAGAAATTGGGAAAACTCTTCTGCCCTACCCTGCAAGAGGTCCTTCCGCGCTCTCGGCTCAAGCAGAGAGCGGGTTACTCTAAACAGAGTGGCAGGCCGATTTTCTGCCGATGCAATAAGGGCGGAGAAATGCGAACGTTTCACTGCCTCTATCGTCACTAGGTAGGTCCTAATATAGGACCTCACCTGTGTCCGGTCAGACCCGGCACAACTGGTCCTCCAGATGCCCTCCAGATGTCTTTTCTGGCACTTCATCTCCCTCAGCTCCTCCCTGAACCACGGAGCTAAATGGGATCTGTGCCGAATCAGAGGTCACAAAGGCACAACTTGGTCCAGAGCGTCAGCGGCCAACCTATCCCAGGTGGCCACCAAGTCTTCGGCCGAGTTATAAGCCAGAGTTTCAGGAAATGGCCCAAGCTCCATCTGGAACCGTTCAGGATCGATCAGGTGCCTGGGGCGGAACCATCTCCTCGGTTCCGCCTCCCTGTGATGGGGGGTGGTGGCACAGAAGTCAAGTCTAAGAAGAGAATGATTGGACCATGACAAGGGCTTTATGACTAGATCCCCAGAACGATCATTCAACCACTGACTAGAGGCGAAAATCAGGTCCAGTGTGTGTCCCCCCGTGTGAGTGGGGCCAGAAACTAATTGGGTCAGGTCCATGGCCGTCATGGAAGCCAGGAACTCCCGAGCCACCCCAGAGGTTTCCCCGAGCGAAGGCAGGTTGAAATCACCCATGACTAAAAGCCTAGGGGTCTCAACCGCCAGCCCGGCTATCACCTCGAGGAGCCCAGGCAGGGCCAATGATACATGGCAGGGAGCCAGGTACGTTATCAAAAGCCCATCTGAACCCCCCTGCATTCTTTTTGGAGTAGATGGTGAAATGTGGGTTTAAATTATTAATTTAAAATTCAGCAGACAGCTGAGTAAACTGTAAGTACAAAATGTATAACATACATTCATCAGGTATATTAAATGATTACTGTCATGCCCCAGCATATAACTTTTATATACTGTTGTTGTTCTCTAGCCTCAACTAGTGGCCAGAGGGACAAATATGCCCCAATATATGATCTTTATATACTGTTGTTGCTCTTTAGTCCCATCTAATGGCTGGAGAAAGACAAATACCAATTAAATTGTTTGAAACTGACCACACTTCATTACCCCTCAGCTCACACTCTCAAAACAAGTGCACTGGGAAGCTGGGAAGCCAGACTCCATTTCCTTTAGCATTTGGAGAAGGCAAAAGGACAAAGAAGAATTCATCTTAATCTGTGGCACATGGTCATCACAGAGCACACAGAGCATCGCTGGTGAAATTTAAATTGCTTGTATTTATTAATTGTTATATTCAGCAGTAACTTAATACTGTCTACCTCTACCTTGTATTTGGTTGTCATTATATGTATCCCTATTTTCCCCAGTTTCACCACACCCTGTTCTTTGAATCCAGATCTGTCTGTTTTATTGGAGAATAGGTGGGTTTAGCTGCATGTTGAGCTGCACATGTTCTCATGTGTAGTGAGAACAGAACAATTACATAAATTACAATTAGAGTGATCCTAGAAAACCAAATACCAGTCATATGTTACTGTAATTACTCTGTAACCAGGTTTATTGCTGATTTTATGCCAATAATTATTAAGTCTGGAGCTATGATTTTACACACTGAACTCCAATTAAAACTAACCAAGTGCCAAGGATCATTTTACCTTTAATATAAGTAGTTAGAATAACCTTTAGAAACCTTTGTTTTAGAAGTGTTGTAATTGTGCAAACGTTGAAGATTCCAGTTGCCACATGCTTACCTATGAACTGGGAGAAATCTCATTAGCCATCCATGGGTATAAAGAATTACAGCAAATTCCAACTGGTAGTGCTAGCCATGCTGGCTGGAGCTGGTGGGAAGTGAAATCCAGAAATCTGGAATGTGCTATATTGTCTACCTTAAATGTAATAGAACAATTAGTATGTTTAGCATTGACCCAACATTTTGAAATGAACTTAAAAATTGAATCAAAGCAAACCACAAGTCTCATTCTAATATATGGTTCTCAATAGCCAGCAAATATACACTTCTATCACAAATAACAGAAAAGTCAGAGTTGGGAGTTTTTCTTTCTTTCTTTCTTTCTTTCTTTCTTTCTTTCTTTCTTTCTTTCTTTCTTTCTTTCTTTCTTTCTTTCTTTCTTTCTTTCTTTCTTTCTTTCTTTCTTTCTTTCTTTCCCTCCCTCCCTCCCTCCCTCCCTCCCTCCCCCCCTGAAAAATCCACACAGAATTCATACTGTGATATGCCTATTCATTTATCCTCCCAGATTTATTAGCATGGCTTTGCTATTGTGAATAGCAAAGCTATAAGTTTGATCATTCAAAATACTAAATGAACAAGATTGAACTGGCTTTCAAATTATGAGTACATTTCTCTGTCTTAAATGACTATATTTTGCCCATCTTTGTTTCTATTATGCTTGGGAACTTGTCATAAGAATTACATTCTTTACTGATGATAGATTCCAGTACGAATGCGAAAACTTGGAAGAATAAATCTTTGGTCCTGGTCATCAACTCAGATTGCAGCCTGTTACATTATTTACTATTTCATGAAAGATAAAATAAACCTCAGTTCCTATCGAGAACCCACAGGGGGAAAAAGTCTTTTTGATCTTCTTTTTCAATGATACTTACTGTCAGTAGATTGAAGACAGACGGAAAGGTGAATGTTTTGAATGCATGCCTTACAAAAGATGCTTAGTTGAATCATTCTTCATTGATTGGATGAGTTATTGCCCGGTATAGAAAGCCTATTGTAGCTAAACAAGATGCAGAGCTTTGATGATAGAATGAATTTGAAAAATGTATTAAATGAACTCAGTTTCTTATTCCCCAACATTATGGATAACTGATAGAGTTGTGGTAGCACAGCGGTTAAAATCCAGTACTGCAGGCTGACTCTGCCCACTGCCAGGAGTTCGATTCTGACCAGCTCAAGGTTGTCTCAGCTTTCTATCCTTCCGAGGTCAGTAAAAGGAAGACTACCAGATTGTTCAGAGCAATAGGCTGACTCTGTAAACTGCTTAGAGAGGGCTGTAAAAGCACTGAGAAGCAGTATATAAGTCTAAGCGCTTTTGCTATAATAGTAAACTGTTGTGGGACAGTAAGACCCGTTAAGCCAGAGGAACAAATGGATGGAGAGAATTGAGAAACAGAGCAATGCTTAATTTATGCACATCATAACAAAGCAAAGCATGCACTGATTTTTCTTTTTAATCTATAAAACATCTTCATGAAACCACATTCAAAGCCAAACTTAATGCTTTGGAGAAGGCAGCCCACTGTTTTTGTCCCTGAATGATCAATTATAGGATGGAAATATATGATGAAAATGTGACATTTCCAATATGGTTTGTTTAAGTTGTGTACTCATTATCATGAATTACCATCAGCTAGACTTTTTATGGTAACTAATGGAATTGCCTGCTGGACAAAAGCTTCAGTTGGGAACTCCATTAAGCAAATTTATCTACTTTAGGTAGAAAGTAGAAAAGGAAATCAGATTCAATATTTATTGGAAGCAAATTCTGAAGTTTGTTTTATCCTGCGGTAGGGATTGTTATCTCACAATAATTAATCTTAAATATGCAGATAGTTCACAATGCTTAATAATTTTTCTTCATGCTTTATTTATTTTTTTCTTGCTGGTGCTGTCAGATTTATTTATGCTATTCAGTAAGCTGATCTGGGACAGTATCACTTGACAGAAACAGTTGAACTTCATAACATTTTTACCTACATTACTAAATAACCAAAGGAAAACAGCAAATGACACAAAATCATTGTGCAGCATGGAAAGTGCAGCCCAGTTATGATTATTTTAAAGCTTCAAGGCAAGGTTTTTAAATTATTTATATCTCAATTATTTTCACAATAAGGGAAAGTGATACATGTAATTGTCATGGCCCAAGATATAGATGCAATGCAAACTGTAGGTTGGTACATAAACTTTCTCTGATGTATACATGAATATCTTTATAGTGGAATAAATGCAGCCAGAAAATGAATGTTTCTTTTTCATGTGGGAATGAGCATATTTGGAAATGTGTGGAGTAATGCAAACATCAGTATCCACAGTAGACAGCCAATAGGGACAATGGTGAAAGCAGCAAGCTCTTTAATTTAAAGAAGGCAGCTGTAAGGACTCAAGCTGATGAGTTGGGAACCAACCATTCTCAGACCAGGCAGAGTATTTATTTATTTATTTTATTATTTATTTATTTGATTTGTCAATCGCTTACAAGATACAGGCATAAAAATAAACATAGTTTTGAATACATGAGATGGATACTTTATAAGAAAATAAAAAGAAACAATAGGACAGGGACAGTAGGCACGATTGGTGTGCTTTTGCATGCCCCCTACAGGCCTCTTAGGAAAGGGGTGAGGTCAATAGTAGACAGTCTAAGGTTAAAGTTTTTGGGGTTTGGAGAAGAAACCACAGAGTCAGGTAGAGTATTCTAAACATTGACCACTCTGTTGCTGAAGTCGTATTTTCTGCAGTCAAGTTTGGTGTGGTTAACGTTGAGTTTGTATCTATTGTTTGCTCTTGTATTGTTATGATTGAAGCTGAAGTATTCATTTGCAGGTAGGACATTGCAATGTATGATTTTATGTACTATATTTAGATCGGAGTGAAGACGGTGTAGTTCTGGTTTTCTAGGTTATACAAGCATGGGAAATGATCGGACTTAAATGGCAAGGAAATGCCATCAAATAAAGTAATTCATATATTTGTGATGAGCCTGGGAACATAGTATTTCTTAATGTGGAGCTGAGTTTCTAGAGCAGGGGTGTCAAGCTCATGTCATCATGGTGGTGTCACATGACATATTTGACTTTTTTCCCCTTCGCTAAACCGGGTGTGGGCATGGCCAGCATGTGACGCATCCGGTCCACAAGCCAGGAGTTTAACAGTCCTATTCTAGAGTTGATAGCTACTACTAGCCCTGGAGGGCCTAGTCCTACTTCTAGTGTTACTGGAGAAAAGCCCATTCTCTAATTCTGAGATTAAATAATGGCTACAGAAATCTTGTAAACTCTCTGATCAGGTATTTGGTAGCCAAGACAAGACCGTTTTTGCTCTCGCAGAGGCTCAAGGAAAGTCTCCAGAGCCCAGAGAGGGCAAAAATGCCAACCCCACCACCATGGCCACACCCACCTGGGCAGAGAATCCTTTGGTAAAATTTTTGAAGCCCACCCCTGCACAGCAGCCATCAAACCCAGGATGAAATGGACATCCAGTGCTCAGCCGCTGGAGAGGAAATTAGAATGAAGCATTTTAGACCAACCAATTCATGGGATTAAATGGCAATTGTCAAGCAGAGTGGGGGAAAATGGAGGGTGTATATGTGTTTCATTTGTAGAGAATTGCAAGTGAATGGAGGACGGAAACATATATTAACTTACCCTTTCCTAAACTGTATGCTTTCATTTTAATAAATGTCAAAGCATCCAATTATCATAAATTTAAATATTTGTACAAAGACTATTATATATACATAGGCAAACAAGATATCAGAACAGCTGTATAATTAAAGAGGCTGAGATAAGTCACTTGAGGCAAATATTCAGAGTGCAATAATAATAGTTTTTTCCCCCTGATCAACTGTCATTTCATTATTCTGAGCAAGAAAAAAATGCTTCTCAAGTATACACGCAAGAATTGTGATCCGCTCTGGGCAATGTGACATTCTCAGGGAGAAGCAATTAAATTTCTCAGTCATAAATCACTTGTCAAATAAAAAATTGTTAGTTTCCCAGTGATATCAATGAAAACAGTAATGGAGCAGAGGGCACTGAGTATGGGAGAAGATTATTACAATAAGTTCAATGCTTACTTATCTTCTTATAATGCTGTACTATCTGAAAATGTATTTTAAGAAATGCATGCATGATACTGAACTCTAATGGATTGGATCCTAACATCTGCCCATAGAAGAAGCGGATATAACACTTGAATAATGCGAACACTCATGGATGAAGAGCT
Organism: Bungarus multicinctus; assembly: GCA_023653725.1. Lineage (NCBI taxonomy): Eukaryota > Metazoa > Chordata > Lepidosauria > Squamata > Elapidae > Bungarus > Bungarus multicinctus. Next base: position 67,833,130 of record CM042849.1, read on the forward strand.
TAAAATGCGTATTGAACTATAATTTAAATTATTTTTTGATAAAATTATGTACTGTTGGTATTTAATACCTGATAAATTGTCAAGATATATAAAGGTACTTCAGATGTATGTTAGAAATGTAACGAAGGAACTTTCTCCTATCTTTGGATTTGTGACAATGCAAAGAAATATTTATTTTATTTAAAGAAATACTTGAACATACTTGACATTTTAACACAAAAGATTCTTAAAACAAATATACATATTAAATGTAATTGAAAAGCAGTTTTAAAAAAAAAAATCAATTCTTTGCTTTTACTTGGAATATAAGAAAGAGTGGATGTCCACATTTAGATCCCTAATAAATTTACATTTGAATTAAATATTCCAATAAAGTAAGTTGTTCATGCTTTATATAGGAAGATCTTAAGTAGTTTATTTAGCATGTTTTATCTACTAATGCAGTTCTATCATCTTATACAAACCACCTGGAATGCTGACTACCAGTGCCAGAAACGTTTTTACCAAAGAAATAATCATTTTATCAGGATTAGTAATACAACACTGCCAAGTTCCTATAATTGTATCTATATAAGAATAGTGTTCGGTCTTGATTTAATAAAATTTGAAGTATCTTTATGAAGTCTTCCAGTTGTATTTTTTCCCCAAAAACTAAATATATGATCCTTTCTCTTTACTGTTACTGGAAGAATTATGTGTGTGTGTGTGTGTGTATACTTTGTGTTACAACACACTGTTAAGCCCCAATTAAGGGAGAAAGCATACTGCTTATCAGCTTAAAAACCTTACACACACACACACACACACACACACACACACACATATATATTTGTTTTCGGAGATTTTCGCAGGTATTTGTATGTGGATCTTTGGTTCTTCGGGTTTTCTCCCGCGTAGAGTTGGAAATATCTAGGCGATGTTTCGATGAAGTCTCATTCATCATCTTCAGGCTTGCGTCTTCGGCCTTGTGCTTCTCAGAGTGATGTGAGCTTGCAGCTGCTTCTTCCTTTTAACTACTAGTGGGGGTGTGACTTGATTGGGTGGGGGCTTGGCTGTGTTCTGATTGGGTGGGGGTGTGTTCTCATTGGTTGGGGATTTGGCTGTGTTCTGATTGGTTGGGGGGTTGGCTGTGTTCTGATTGGCTGGGGGTGTGTTCTGTTCTGGTGGGGGTTTGGTTGTATTCAGGTTAGTCTCAGTTGCTGGGGGATTTGAGCTGGTGAGCTGTGATCCTGTTGTTTGGCTTCGCGTTGTAGCACTTAGGCTTCGCGTTGTAGCACTTAGGCTCGACTTCCATACTGCACCCCCTCATCGCAGGCGGAGCCGATACGATGGTTCCACCCCAGACGCGTGATGGACCCAGATAGGTTCCTGACGGAACTATCTTCCTGACGGAGCTTGGGCCATTTCCCGGCGCTCGGACACACGACCCAGTTGAGGACCTGGTCGCCACCTGGGATAAGGTGGCGGCTGGTGCCCTTGATCAGATCGTGCCCTTGCGGCCTCTGACTTGATGCCGATCCCAATTGGCTCCCTGGTTTTCTGAGGAGCTGAGAAGATGAAGCGTCGGAAAAGACACCTAGAGAGTGGTTAGAGGACCACCTGCTCTGGATCTGACCGAACACTATTGCGGTCCTATATTAGGACCTATTTAGTGGCGATAGAGGCGGCGAAGCACTCTCTCTTCTCCGGCCTTATTGCGTCCGGGGGAATTGCCCAGCCACCCTTTTTAGGGAGACCCGCTCCCTCCTAGAGGTGGGAACGCGGGATAAACAAGGGCGGGCTGAAGATTTTTCGAATTTTCTCCAGGACAAAATCACTCAGATCTGGGATGGCTTGGACTCTGACTGGGCAACTCCAGACGAGGGGACGGGGGTGGAGTTCGATGAGGTTATCTGGGGGGAGTTTGATCCTGTGACCCTCAAAGATGTGGACAGGATGCTGGGTAGGCTTAATGCCACCACATGTTTATTGGACCCGTGTCCCTCCTGGCTGGTTTTGGCCGCCCGGGAGGTGTCACGCGGTTGGTTCCAGGGTATTATAAATGCTTCTTTGAGTGAAGGGTTCTTACCTCCTGCCTTGAAAGAGGCAGTGGTGAGACCCCTCCTCAAGAAACTATCCCTGGATCCAACCTTATTGTCTAACTATCATCCGGTCTCCAACCTTCACTTTATGGCAAAGGCTGTTGAGAGTGTGGTGGCACGACAGCTCCCTCGGCACCTGGAGGAATCATCCTATTTGGATCCACACCAATCAGGCTTCAAGCCTGGACACAGCACGGAAACGGCATTGGTCGCGTTAGTTGATGATCTCTGGAGGGCCCGTGACAGGGGAGTTTCCTCTGTCCTGGTCCTATTAGATCTCTCAGCGGCTTTTGATACTGTCAACCACAGTATCTTATTGCGGCAGCTGGGGGGGTTGGGAGTGGGAGGTACCGTGTTACGGTGGTTCTCCTCTTTCCTCACCGACCGCTCGCAATTTGTGTTGGCAGGGGGGCAGAGATGAACCTCGAGGCCCCTGATTTGTGGGGTACCTCAGGGGTCAGTGTTCTCGCCCCTCCTGTTCAACATTTATGTGACGCCGCTGGGTGAGATCATCCATGGCTTTGGGATAGAATTCCATCAGTACGCTGATGATACTCAGTTGTACTTTTCTACCCCAGGCCACCCTAACGAAGCCGTGGAAGTGATGACCCGGTGCCTGGAAGCTGTACGGGGTTGGATGGGGCGAAACAGGCTTCAGCTCAACCTGGCCAAGACCGAGTAGTTGTGCTTTCCGGCGCCCCGATACAGCCAGCTTACTCCTTCACTGGCCGTGGGGGGGGGGGGATTTCTAGCCCACATGGAAAGTGCATGCAATTTAGGTGTCCTCCTGGATGTACGGCTGTCATTAGAAGATCATATAGCAGCCATCGCCAGGGGGGCTTTTTGTAGGATCTACCAGTTGCGGCCCTTTCTGGATCGGGACGCACTTCGCACGGTCACATCCGCCCTTGTCATCTCCCAGCTGGATTATGCCAATGCTCTCTACATGGGGCTCCCCTTAAAGAGCACCCGGAGGCTCCAGCTGGTGCAAAATGCGGCCACGCGGGTGGTCTTGGGGGCTCCTCTGAGCTCCCATGTTACACCACTTTTGCGCGAGCTGCATTGGCTCCCGGTGGCCTTCTGGGTGCGATTCAAGGTGTTAGTGACCACCTTTAAAGCGCTCCATGGCTTGGGACCTGGGTACTTACGGGACCGCCTGCTGCCACCGTCAGTCCCTCGCCGACCAGTGCGCTCTCATAGAGCGGGCCTCCTTGGGGTACCGCCGGCTGGACGGCTGGTGGCCCCGAGGGTTTGGGCCTTCTCTTTGGGGGCCCCCTCACTCTGGAACGAATTGCCCCTGGAGATGAGGACCGTCCCCGAGCTGTTGACCTTCCAGTGTGCATTAAAAACCCACCTATTCCATCTAACCGGTCTGGCCTAGAGTTATGTAAAATGGTTTTAAATTCGGTTTTTAACTTTTCTAATTCCCCACTTTTAACTCTTAAAGCCAATCTATTTAATTCTTTTAATTTATTTTAAATTATTGTATTTGTATTTATATGTTTTTATCTGGCTGTGCACCACCCCGAGTCCTTAGGGAGAGGGCGCGGTATACAAATTTGAATAAATAAATAAATAAATAAATAATAAATAAATAAATAAATAATTCCTAAGGAATGAAATATCTCTGTAGAGCAAGATTATCTGGATGTTTATTAGAAAATGAAGTTGTCAAGGTAAAATTGCTTGTGATATATACATATATTTTAGTGCTACAAGCCTTACTGCCTACCAAAGAAATTTATTTATTTATTTTATTTATTTATTTGTCAATTGCTTACAAGATAATAGGTATAAGTAAAATATAGTTATGGATACATGGATACATATAAGAAAAATAAAATATAAAAGAAACAATAGGACAGGGACGGTAGGCACGTTGGTCTGCTTATGCACGCCCCCTACAGACCTCTTAGGAAAGGGGTGAGGTCAATAGTAGACAGTCTAAGGTTAAAGTTTTTGGGGTTTGGGGAAGAAACCACAGAGTCAGGTAGAGTATTCCAGACATTGACCACTCTGTTGCTGAAGTTGTATTTCCTGCAATCAAGTTTGGTGCGATTAACCTTCAGTTTTTATCTATTGTTTGCTCCTGTATTGTTATGGTTGAAACTAAAGTATTCATTGACAGGTATGATTGCAATGTATGATTTTATATACTATACTTAGATCAAACCGAAGGTGGCGTAGTTCTAAGTTTTCTAGGTCTAGAATTCCGAGTCTGGTGGCATAAGGTATTCTGCAACGAGTAGAGGAGTAGAGAACTGTTCTTGTAAAATATTTCTGGACTTTCTCAACTGTGCTAATATCAGATACGTAATGTGAGTTCCAGACTGATGAGCTGTATTCGAGTATTGGTCTAGCAAATGTTTTGTATGCTCTAGTTATTATTGTAATATTACCAGAGAAAAAGCTACGTAAGATTAGGTTAACAACTCTTAATGCCTTTTTAGCTATGTATTTACATTAAATTACACCCTAATGTATATTCAATAGAGGATTTAAAATAGTAGCCATTCAGTTGGTTTAACTTCTTCATTCCCAGTAGTAAAAGCAGAATAACTTTCTGCCTATTGAACCTATGAAAGCTGCTGCTGACAATTGGTAATATTTTTATTGCTTGCATAACTTCCTTTTTTCTATCTTAAAAAAACTATTAATGAGTGTCATGAAATGACTTGTTTAAAATTACCAAAGTAAACAAAATGAATGAACTTTTATTATGTTGCTATTAGTGACAGTGTAGTAATGCCACCATATTATCATTTGCATATAATGTTCATTATTATTCTGAATAATGTGATATTGGTCATGTGCAGCTTTAGACCATGCCCCCCCCCCAAAAAAAAATAGTTTCCCCAAAACACTTCATGAAGAAAAGGCATTTTGGTGAAAAATTTGTGAGAGGCATGAGAAAAGTAAAATTGGTCAATGTATTTCAGGAGGCATAAAATATATGGAAACAGTCATTGTAGAAAATCCTTATATAGAATGAGGGTTAAAGTGGATAGCTTTATATTTCTAGAATTCAAAGTCTAAAAGCTAGACTTTGGGTTCATAGTATATGTGCAAGTATATGACTAAAACACATATTGTAGAAAGCGAATAATAAAATTTGGTTCCACATACTTGAGTCACTGCATAAAAAAAATAGCCTGGATCTGCCTCCATCTCTCAGACATGTGAGCTATCTATACCGGGGTCGCCAACCTTTTGGACCTCAGGGACCACCAAACTCATAATTTTAGATCCCAGGGACCACTAACTGGTTCTGTGGGCATGGCCTAATATGTGGGTGTGGCTTGGTGGTCATGTGACTGGTGGTCATGGCTTGTATGTAAATATTATAAATATTTATATAAATATTGAACTTTTTATAAAAAAAGAGCAACTTTTACCCAAAATCAGGCAAAGCAGGCAGGCAGATTGAGTTGCTCACAGAATCACAGATTCATTCAGAAATCCATCTATCTGCCATTAGCTAGCTCAGTTTGTCACATAAAATTTGCTTGCAAGCAAACTCACAAAATTAACTCACAACATACCATGTATGTAAATATTGAATTTTTTATTTAAAAAACCAACTTTTATCCAAAATCAGGCAAAGCAGGAAGATTGAGTTGCTCACAGAATCATTCAGTGATCTATCTATCTGCTATCGGCTAGCTCAGTCTCTCAAATTTGCTTGCCGTGTGTCTGCACTGAATTTGCTTGCAAACAAACCTTCAATCCTAAGGGAGGTTTGGCTGTGCTTAGCTAGAAAGCAAGAAATCCAACCATTTCCTGCTTCCTAGCTAATCTAAATCTCCGGTGCAGCAGAACAGATGATGGTCGAAAAAGATAAAATAGCAACTTAGCAGGCAAGTTTACCAGGTAAGGAGTGAGTGGGCGGTGAGGGTTCCCGTGGGCCATGTGGGCTGAGCAGCCTTGTGTTTCTGCGTAGCCTGGATTAATTGCTTGGGGGGGGGTGCTCTGGGGGTGAGATTTCTCTGCAACCCACCAAAATTTTCTCACAGCCCACCAGTTGGGCCGTGGCCCACTGGTTGGCAACCGCTGATCTATACAACATCCTATCACAATAGGAGTTGTTCATGACGTCATCTGAAAAAGATGTATTCAATCCCCATAAATCTCCAATTTTGTCCAGACTCATTAAATAGCTGCCAATCTTATCAGAATAGTCATACCAATGGATTATTTATTTATTTATTTATTTGATTTGTCAATCGCTTACAAGATACTAAGTATAAGTATATACATAGTTATGAATACATGAAATGAGTACATATAAGTAAAATAAAAGAAACATTAGGACAGGGATGGTAGGCACGTTGCTGCGCTTATGCACGCCTCCTACAGACCTCTTAGGAAAGGGGTGAGGTCAATAATAGTCAGTCTGAGGTTAAAGTTTTTGAGGTTTGGGGAAGAAACCACAGAGTCGGTTAGAGTATTCCAGACATTGAGCACTTCGTTGCTGAAATCGTATTTCCTGCAATCAAGTTTGGTGCGGTTAACATTGAGTTTGTATCTATTGTGTGCTCTTGTGTTATTATGGTTGAATCAGGTAAGTCATTGCAATGTATGATTTTATATACCATACTTAGATCAGACCGAAGATGGCGTAATTCAAGGTTTTCTAGGTCTAGAATTTCAAGTCTGGTGGCATAAGGTATTCTGCAATGAGTAGAGGAGCGGAGAACTCTTCTTGTGAAATATTTCTGGACTTTCTCAACTGTGCTAATATCAGATACGTAATGATTGAGTATCTCAAGAATAAGGGACTCTGTAGCATATACTTACAGAGAGCACACTGGGAATAAAAATGCAGTAGGGTTAGGAATAGTTCAATGAGTTTAAGTGGTTCCACCATTTAGAATTGAGAAAGTTTCAGTCTTTAGTGTCAGTACTTTATCAGAGAATTCCTTCATGCTGGCAGCAATGTTCATCACTGTGAAGTATGCAAATTCTCATTGCATCTTGAACTCTAACCTAGAATATTAATATGTAACTCTTGTGATTTACATGTGCCCTGTATATCTTGCTCACTCACATGTACAAGAAATCATAACTAAGACTAGATCATAACTAAGTATATAACAATGAACTTGATGAAGAGATTGTAGCCTATATATTTTTTGCAAATCTGACCCTAAATCTGGATTATACAGGAAATAAGAAGTATGAAGATAAAAATAGTTATTGCAGTTCCCCTGTTCCTCTGAATTGTCTGGATTTCTTCCAGATTGGGCAAAAGAAGGAAGGTTGTTTTAATTTCATGCAAAAGCCATCTGTTTAACTGGGCAATCTAGAGTCTCAGATGACAGTAAATATCTATGTTCATAACATTGTGCTCTAAAATGTTTTCCAAATATCACTCTGATGGGTTTTTCTCCCCTTTCTTCATGAGGTTGATAGCATGTCTCCTGCATTGTTTAAGAACACAAAAGATGAAGGGTGGCGTAAAATGGTCTGAGTGAAACTTTTGTTATTGCTCTGGAAGGGAATGCAAAGAAAACAAAAAGTAGTTATTATTCCATAACTAAAATTAACAGAGGGTTGCAAGCAGGAGTGGGCTTCACAAATTTCAGCAACCGGTTCTCTGCCTGGTTGCTGTCTGGGCGTGGCCATGGTGGGCGTGGCCTAGTCAGACACCTGCACCACAGTGAGAGTGGTTTTTTCGCCTTCCTCAGGCTCCGGAAGCTTTCCTCGAGTCTCTGGGAGGGTGAAAACGGCCGGAGGCCCTCTGGAGGCCAGAAACAGGCCTGTTTCCAACCTTCTGGACCCTCCGGGAGGCCCACTTTTCACCCTCCCTTAGCCTCTGCGCGGGTCCTGCACTTACCTCGCATCCAAAATAGGCTGTGTGGAGACTCCTAGATAGGACAGGGGGAGGGGGAGAGGGGAGAGGGGCGGAGCCAGCCAGGGGTGAGATTTGGTGGTTCGCCAAACCAGCCATAACATTAGTTACAGGTTCGCCCGAACCCATAGCAGCCCACCCCTGGTTTATTTATTTATTTATTTATTTATTTTATTAAGCTTATATACTGTCCTCTTTCCCTGACAGGACTCAGGGCGGTATACAGCCGATTAAAAATACAACAACAACACAAAATTAAAAACAATTAAAATAAAATATAGTGGTTGAAAGATAAAAACATATAAAGGGAATTAAAAAGACTAAAAACCAGATAAAATCAGATTAAAAACCCTAAGAGAACCTTAGGCCAGACCGGCTTGGCGAAATAGATGAGTTTTCACCGCCCGCCGGAAGGTCAGGAGATCAGGGATGGTCCTCATCTCCAGGGATAATTCGTTACAGAGGGAGGGTGCCCCCAACGAGAAGGCCCGCACCCTCGGGGTCGTTGCAAGGAAATGTTTTATTTTGGTGTAGAATATATTTAATAAATCATTTATGCCTGCATGTGAATGTGCTTGTGTGCTTCTCTTTCTCATGGATACATACATTCCCATGTTATACTAGCTTCCTGGCAAGTTAATACAATGGTTTTCTGCAGAGGTGGTATTCAGCAGGTTCTGACCAGTTCTGGAGAACCGGTAGCAGAAATTTTGAGTAGTTCAGAGAACTGGCAAATCCCACCTCTGACTGGCCCCACCAACCCCATCTATTCTCTGCCTCCCAAATCCCAGCTGATTGGCTGGGTCTTCTTTGGTTTCCCTGCACAGGAGAACGGAGCTGGAAAGCAGGTTATTGGGGTGGGGAGAAAATGGGATTTTGCAGTATCTTTCTCCCTGGAGTTAGGTGGGAATGGATATTTTACAGTATCCTTTCCCTGCCATGCCCACCAAGCCACGCTCACTAAGCCACGCCCATAGAACCGATAGTAAAAATATTTGAATCCCATCACTGGTTTTCTGGCATATGGTTTGCCATGAATGTTATGCAGAGATTCAGGGCATATGACAGTGCATTTTCTACTACAGCTTATTCATCTGTGAGAGAATAATATCTAGACATATTAGGAGCTGTGTTGGCATGAGCCGTGTTGGTGCAGTGGTTAGAATGCAGAACTGCAGGCTAATTCTGCTGACTGTCGACTGCCAGCAGTTTAGCAGTTTGAGTCTCACCGGCTCAAGGTTGCCTCAGCCTTCTACCCTTACTAGGTTGGTAAAATGAAGGAATCAGAGTGTTGGGGGCAATATGCTGATTCTGTAAACCACTTAGAGAGGACTGTAAAGCATTGTAAAGTGGTGTATAAGTCTAAATGCTATTTATTTATTTAATTCAATTTATATACCGCCCTTCTCCCGAAAGACTCAGGGCGGTGCACAGCCTACTAAAACAACACATATACAAAAGTTAAAATAAAATTAAATATGGGCTGCTACCGAATTTAAAATCCCAACATTAAAACCATAATTAAAACCCCATTAAAAATCAATTTAAGATCAGCCCAGGCCGGCCTGCTCAAAGAGCCAGGTCTTCAAATCACGCCTGAACACCCTCTGGTCGGTGGTCGTTCTCAACTCAGAGGGGAGCCCATTCCAGAGAGCAGGTGCCCCCACAGAGAAGGTCCTATTCCTCGGGGTCACCAGGCGGCACATAGAGGCCATCGGGACCCGAAGGAGGCCCTCCCTGTGGGAGCACACAGGTCGGTGGGAGGCTACCGGCAGAACGCGGTCTTGCAAATAGCCTGGTCCGATGCCATGGAGTGCTTTAAAGGTCAAAACCAGAACCTTAAAGCGCACCCGGAAGGCCACTGGCAACCAATGCAACTCACGCAGGAGAGGCATCACATGAGAGCTTCTAGACACCCCCATAACCACCCGCGTGGCCGCATTTTGTACCAGTTGCAACTTCCGTGTGCTCCCCAAGGGGAGCCCCATGTAGAGGGCATTACAGTAATCCAGGCGGGAGGTGATCAGGGCATGAGTGACCGTGCATAAGGCATCCCGATCGAGAAAGGGCCGCAACTGGCGCATCAGGGGAACCTGATGAAAAGCCCCCCTGGAGACGGCCGTAATATGATCTTCTAGTGACAGCCGTACATCCAGGAGGACGCCTAGATTGCGAGCCCTCTCTGTGGGGGCTAAGATCTCACCCCCAATAGCCAACGATGGAGTCAGCTGACTATATCAGGATGCTGGAAACCACAGCCACTCAGTCTATTGCTATATTCTAAATCTTTCTCTACATCTGTAGAACATTCGCTTAAGCTAGGATTGTCAGCATCAATCAGGTTCTCATATACAAAGACTGCTCAGTACTCATTTTGTTTCTTATAACATATGGTTTCTGCAATGAGAAGTAATTCCCCTCCCACATATTCACAAAGAGATTTGCAATTTCTATTTTAATATTTTACAGAGAAAAGGGGGAAATACATTAATGGAACTCATGTATATCTGATGGTTGAAAAATGTTCTGCCGAAACAAGTTTTCTTAAATTCATCAGAATTCATTTTTGGGGTAAGCAGCTAGGTTTTTTTCCTACTTTTATTGTAGAGAATGTATTTGTTATATTGTGTTCTATTGTAATAGGATATCACCACAGTATATAAAACATAGTATCAGAGGCAGTGGTGGTATTCAAAAACTTTTACTACCAGTTCTGTGGGCGTGGCTTGGTGGGCGTGGCCGTGTGACTGGGTGGGCGTGGCTTTTCTTTTTTGCAGTCCCCACCCATTTTTGGGAGCTTCTTAGCCACAGAGGAGCCTCTGGGGGGGGTGGGGGACGTTTTTGCTCCGCTGAGGCTCCTCTGGGGCTCTGGAAGGCAAAAAATGGAGGGGGGGGGGCTGAGCTCCTCCCTCCATTTTTTGCCTTCCTGGGCCTCAGCAAGGGGAATCCTGGCACAGCTGATCTTATCTTCAGCTGATTGTCGGGAGGGAAAAAAAAGAAAGAAATATCATAGGTGAATGTCAGGCAGGCGGGCGGGGTGAGCGAGCATCGGGCAGGAGGGCAACCCAGTAGGGGGCGTGGCCAGCCAGAACTTACTACCGGTTCGGCGACCCATGCCAAATTCTTGCTATCGGTTCTCCCGATCCGTTGCGAACCGGCTGACTACCACCACTGATCAGAGGTGGTATTCAACTGGTAGTGGAAATTTTGAGTAGTTCGGTGAACCGGCAAATCCTTCCTCTGACTGGAGATTTTATAGTATCCTTTTCCTGCCATGCCCACCAAACCACGCCCACAGAACCGGTAGTAAAAAAATTTGAATTCCACCACTGTATAAGATATATATTGCACTCTCTTATCCTGATGCTTCTTCCTATAAAAGCAAAATAAAGATTAGACGCTGAATCTAAAGCTAGTGTCCTGGACCTGCTTACAGAGGCTTCCCTGAATTCTGATACAGGCAGTCCTCAGCTTACAACAGTTCATTCAGTGACCATTCAAAGCTACAATAGCAATGAAAAAAGTGACTGGTCACACAATCAAAATTCAGATGCTAATCAAAATTCAGATGATAAGTAATTCATATTTAAGACGGCTGCAGTGTACTGGGATCATGTGATCAGCTTTTGCGACAGTGGTGGTATTCGATTTTTTTTACTACCGGTTATGTGGGCGTGGCTTGGTGGGTGTGGCAGGGGAAGGATATTGTAAAATCTCCAGTCAGAGGGTGGGGGGATTTGCCGGTTCTCCGAACTACTCAAAATTTCCACTACCGGTTCTCCAGAACTGGTCACAACCTGCTGAATACCATCTCCGTTTTGCAACCTTCTGACAAGCAAATTCAATGGGGAAGTCAGGTTCCCTTAACAACTATGTTATTAACTTAACAACTGCATGTTTCACTTAGCAGCATAAATTTTGGGCTCAATTGTGGTCGTAAGTTGAGAATTAGCCTGTATTTGGCAGGAGTAGAATCATTGTGTGCAGTGCAAAGTCTCTTCTAATAGAATCATTGTGTGCAGTTCAAAGTCTCTTCTATTGTTGAAGATTATCTGCTTAGAATAATGTGCTGAAATTCGTCCTTTAAGTTTGGATAATGTTTAATAATTGTCAAGGGGAAAGGATCAGCAGAAGAAGCGTTGCCTTACTTTGTTAAATGCAGAAGGTTTCCCAGATGCTATGCTGTTTGCAAAAATACAGCCTTTTTTCCTTCCTATATCGGTGTAATCATTGAATAATTGCAGTTTTAGGAAGGAGGAAAAATATCAGGCTTCATGTCCATACACAGAACTAGTGAGCAAATGTCAATTATGTAGCAACATGATTTAAAAAAAGAAAATAAATAAATTGTCCAGATACCTCTTATATCCAACAAAATATAGAAATCTCTCCTATGGTCCTATCCCCCAACTAAGACTTCCTATAAAATTTTTTTACTCTGTCAACTTGTTCCTTTATTCATCATGGTCAGCAACATTTTCTTTTTCATTCTGAGGAAAGACAGACATGAGATATACTGTAAGTTAAGAATGTGTGACTTCTTGCCATTACAGTTAATGTAATTCCCTTTCTCTTCACATCAGACTATATGCCTACTGTATTAGCTAGTCTTTTCTTCTGTTTCTGATGTATCTGAAAAGCTTTTGGTTGTTCATGGCATTTCTTGCAATTCTTATGTCATTCTGCTCATTCTTTTTCTGACAGGATCCAAACCGTTTTGGATAATTGCCTCTTTCTTTCTCTGCTTATGAACCCTTCCTTCTGTTTCCTGTTGTTCTGACCTAGGCTTCACAAAAACATGAAACAGACTCCTTGTCCCGAGAAAACCCCTTTTAATTTGGCTAATGTGAATCCCTAACACTCACATCCAGCAAAGGCCCAGCAAACAGTCTTTCAAGGGTCAATTGCAACCACAGACCTTATCAGGCTTGGAGAATTGCCAGGCCAATAGCTTCCAAGCGCAACGCTGTACAAGGAAATGCTTGGCAAGGAGTCTCTGTGAGTCATGAACTCAGATAAACAAATCTTCACACTAATTAAATGAACTAATTGTCTCCTGCAAACACCATCTCCTTTCGCTCCTATTTATTCCCTATGGGAAGAGCCATTCACCTGTGCCTTTACTCCCGAGTCGACCCTTGTTCCTTAGCTGTTCCCTTCTCCTGGCAGCTCTGCTCATGCACACTGGGAACAGGCTCCAGCTGTTCTTCTGCCCCACTGATCTCCAACTCTGAAGGCAGCTGATAACTGTCTAATGGCCCTGGCCGCTCTCTGCCTCGGATGCAGAGCACTCATGCGAGCCATCCCCAGATTCCAGGACTCCAGGTTGGGGAGGAACATGGCCCATGTTCCTCCCCAACCTCCTCACTGTCTGAATCTGCCGCCAGCTCCACTGGCTGCTGGCGGGCCACAACACCTATACACGTCCCTTTGTTGTTTTAGAATCTTAGACAGCTTTTTAAGTATCTACAGTGGCATATTTAGATGACTCCCTTCTATTCTTTCTAAGATGCATTGTTTGCAACTGTACCTGTATCTCACCTACCTCACTATAGGCTTCCAATACTCCCTGGATACTTTTTTCCCCTTAGGGTTTCAAGCTACTTGATCTGACCTCCTTTTAACCTGAATTCATCAGAATGTGCTCTTCTGAAACCCAGTATAGAGCTTTGACTACTGCATCCTTCCTCCCTTTGATATAATGAACTCAAGGATGACATGAATATTTTTTTCTCAAGGTTCTAGTCACTTTCACTTCTTCAACCAATTCCTCTCTGTTGATGTAAGGTCTGGGTTAGAGACCTCATCTTCTTGTTCCTCCTTCAAGTTTCTGACAAATGAAATTGTTAGAAAAAGGGCACTATGATTTATTGGACCTCTAACTCTTAGCAGAGTTAGATTTCCAGCAAATGTTAGAATAGTTGAACTCTTCTACCCAAACTGTAAAGCATCTCTTCGGAAGTTTAGCTATTGTATACAACAACAAAAAAATGTCATCCATATATTCTGTTATTGTTAGCTTTAAATGATTTTTTGAATAATAAAAAAACATTTTATTTAATTTATTAATCAAATTTATATAGCCACCTATCTCACCCAATAGGGACAAATAATAGCAAATTTTGAATATTTGTAATTTTGAATAGTTTAGAATTAAATTATTCAATTGCAAACTATTCAAAATTACAAATATTCAAAATATGGCTACTGGGAATTGATCACATATAAATTTAAATAACAACAACAACAACAACAACAACAACAACAACAATAATAATAATAATAATAATAATAATAATAATAAAGATAAGCTATATATTTTTTAAAACAATCTTAATACAAACCATAAGGGAAAATGAAAAAAACAAAGACAATACAATAATATACTAAAATTAAACTTTCTATACTTTTGGACGATATCAAAAATAATGAGATTATGTTTCTACAAATAATGGCCACCAACTGAATAACAAATTAAATCCATAACAAGTCATATTTAATGGTCCTGTTCAAATGTTCAAAGATTTGACATTTTTATTTTAGTCAACTCTAGAGTTTGATACACAGTTGTTCTTCCAAAAGGATATATATTTTCACAGCAACCCAGACACAATAGATCTAAAACTCTTAATAGGTAGACAAACTCCAGTTGTTTGGAATGTAACCTAAACATTAAATCTCTTCCTGGGACTAGTTTATCGTTATAATAATATATACTAAAAAGGGAACTAGAAAGAATTATAATCAAATTTTGAATACTTGTTGAGGAATAAATAAAAAATCTCCAAACTCATTTATTTTATTTTGAAAATCTCTGTGTGATCTTTCACCCCCAAGTTATCCTGTAATGATTTCCTTCATTTATACTTTGTTTACCTTTGAATCTTTATTTTCAACCATAATATTTATGAATTAATCATCTGTATCTCTGCAATGTTTCTAAAATATTTATATTTTTGTTTACTGAATCTAAAGTAATAATTATAAGAGTAATTTAATACATTTCTGATTATTTATAATATTATCAATATTTTGCAGGATGTTTGACTAGAACCTGGAAAACTGAGAGGCAAAATATTTTTTAAAAATGGCTAAAGCTTAGAGCATATCCATATTTTAATATACCGTAAATATCTAGATATATTAGTGATTATTTACTATGTGATTAATGATCAGTTTAATGAAAGGGTCTTGCTAAAATGACCCATTTGTTTGCAAACATGAATAATTCTACCTCATTACTTTTTTTTTTTATTATCAAAAATGGGCTTAGAAAAGTTGGGAGGACGTGAGAACACATGACATAGTAATCAATAGCCAAACTGCTCAATTTGATGGATGCAATGAATGTTGCATATTTTATGATGTAAACAGCCTGCGGTTGTTTCTGAAGTCCTGAAGGGCAGTTGGTTTGGAACTTTAAATCAGTAATTTTGATTCAACAGAATGTTTTCTGTTTTTTTCAATCAGGCCAACAAAGAATGTATGACTAGCAAATGCATTCCTTTTCTTATCCCTTCAATTTTCTCTTAAAATTAGGTTTAAGCAAGTTATTTTAATTATTGCATAGTGGAATGCTGAAATCATAATCTTCTCCTTCTCCTTCTTCCTGTCTATCTCTCTATCCATCTTTCTGTCTTTATTCTTTCTTTATTCTCTATCTATCTATCTATCTATCTATCTATCTATCTATCTATCTATCTATCTATCTATCTATCTACCTATCTGTCTACCTGTCTATCTACCTATCTATCTATCTATCTATCTATCTATCTATCTATCTATCTATCTATCTATCTATCTATCTATCTATCTATCTATCTATCTATCTGTCTATCTACCTGTCTGTCTATCTATCTATCTATCTATCTATCTATCTATCTATCTATCTATCTATCTATCTATCTATCTATCTATCTATCTATCTATCTATCTATCTATCTATCTATCTATCTATCTATCTATCTGTCTACCTGTCTGTCTACCTGTCTATCTATCTGTCTATCTATCTATCTATCTATCTATCTATCTATCTATCTATCTATCTATCTATCTATCTATCTATCTATCTATCTATCTATCTATCTATCTATCTATCTATCTATCTATCTATCTATCTGTCTGTCTGTCTGTCTACCTGTCTGTCTACCTGTCTATCTATCTATCTATCTATCTATCTATCTATCTATCTATCTATCTATCTATCTATCTATCTATCTATCTATCTATCTATCTATCTATCTATCTATCTGTCTACCTATCTGTCTACCTGTCTATCTATCTGTCTATCTATCTATCTATCTATCTATCTATCTATCTATCTATCTATCTATCTATCTATCTATCTATCTATCTATCTATCTATCTATCTATCTATCTACTATATTATACTATACTATACTATACTATACTATACTATAATATTATTATATTATATTATTATTATATTATTTTTTAATGTATAAAAGGCTATATATATGTATGTTCCAGCATAATTCTGGAACGTGTTGAGCAATTTCAAACAAACTTGGTACACAGATGTCTTACCCTCTGGAAACAAATACTGCAGAGGTAAGATATCCGTAACACCCCTCGGCGGTGTGTGTCTTAAAATGGCTTTTGCCATGGTAATGGGTCCACAGAGGTCCCTCTTGTGGAGGAATAGAAGAATTGTGTGACAGACAGTACAACAGCATGAGTCCTGACTTCAAGATTTTCATGTCTAATACAGGATTGGGATAAATAAATACCCGGGCAACACCAGATTATTGGCTAGTTCTAAATAAATGGGAGTTTCTCCTTCTCTTCTGAAATCCTGGGTTTCAATGTTGTCTGAGAATTTTTTTAAAAGAATTCCATTTCTCTTTAATTGAGGAATATCTCCCATAACACAGACCAGATACCCAGCATTACCAGGCATACTAGACAGAAAACACAACCCTATAATTTAATGCTATTTTATTAAAAATTACATTAACAGAATCTTGCAGATCTGAAAGTGCATATCACCTTTACAGTCCAAGAACTTAGAGAGAGTTGCTTCTGGGCCTCTTCTATGGTCTCTTACCTGAACATCCCCCCCAGGTAGCATCATTCACCCTGTCTCCTACAGCCATTTCCCACATACTTTTATAGATTGTGTGGCAGATGCATATATTCTTTTTCTAAGTCTGAATGTGTCTGTTAGCCTAAAGCAGGGCTGTCAATTTCGATTTCATGGAGGGGCACATCAGGGTTGTGTTTGACCTTAGGGGCTGGGTGGGTGTGGCCAAGCTGGGTGTGGCCAGAGTGAATATGGCCAGCTCAACATCACTCATGTCTGGGGCACCCTTCCCAGGCTCCATTTTTGGCTGTGACAGCCTCTGGCAGTGCTCTGAGAGTGAAAACGGTGGTAGAGGCATGCATGGGCCGTCCATCATTGTTTCCAGGGTGGCACCATGGACCAGATGTAAGCACCATGTGGGCTGGATTCATCCCGCAGGCCTTGAGTTTGACATCCCTGGCCTAAGGGAAACAGTGTTCTCACATTGCATTAAACGATAATGTTGGTTTGTTTCCCTGGATAGAATAAGAACATTAAAACTAGTCTTTTTCACCATGAAGTATTTGGGTTTCAAAACCACTTCTCAGTGTGATAATTTCTTGGATCTTCCCTTATGTCATATAATAGGATAAAACTACCGCAGTGTTTTATGACTTTATATTGTCCTAATTCAGCAAAGCCAATTATTAGAGCTAAATTTCAACATTCCCTCTCTAAAAACTGACATTGCTTCATTGACTACTGAAAACCAGAAAGTTTGCAATTTTCCTTTCCTTGCACAAAACTAATAGTTTTATTTTTGAATTTTATTTTCATTGTCCATAGAAGTAAAAATATTTAATGCAGAAATCTATTGCTGCAGCAGCTGAAGCTGATTCTCCATAGACCCATAGAATTTCATGACCATTAAGAATCAACAATAAACATAAACAGTAAATATTTAATAGTGAACATTAAAAGATCTGACTATTATAAGAGTAAATAAATATTACAAATGCTGTACTAATTTATTTTTACACATTCTGGGGAATGTGACTTTTCTTTAAGAGGAGACTAAACAATGTATTGATAATCTTTAATTTAATTAAAGCTTAAATGGGCTTTATTCCAGTCAGCACATTTTGCAGGCTTTTGCTATGAATTCAGAATGCAAGGTTGTATCTAGAGGTAGCAATTTCCTAATTTGCATAGGCATATATGTGCAAGTTGTACAATATTCCTCGGTCATCAATTTGATCTAATTTTAGGCTTTGGCATTTTTTTTTTTTTTTGCATCAAAGCAAAATTAAAAAGAAAAACTTCTCATCCTTCTTTTTATATCCTCTTCCTGTCTCCTTCTTTGTAGAGAAATATCACCTATAGCAGAGGTGGTATTCAGCAGGTTCTGACCAGTTCGGGAGAACTGATAGTGGAAATTTTGAATAGTTTGGAGAACCGGCAAATCCCACCTCTGACTGGAGATTTTACAGTATCCTTCCCCTGCCACGCCCATCAAGCCACGCCCACAGAACCGGTAGTAAAAAAATTTGAATCTCACCTCTGACCTATAGGTGGCCCTCAGCTTATTACCCATTACTTAGCAATCATCCAAAGTTCTACCTACCTGGGAGGGATACTTATGACCTGGATTCAGGGTTCCAACAATTGCGCACCCTTTGGGTGCTTGGGATGCACTAATGGCTGCTTGCAGTGTCCTGCAGTTATGTGACCATAAAACAGCATTTATTTCTGGTTTTCAGCAAAACTGCACCATAGCAAACTATTAGCCTGTTTAAAAACTGCAGCATTCACTTAATGGCCAGATTCACTTAATGATTGTGGTGATTCGCTTTCATGACTGATGCAAAAAAGGTTACACAACCATGTGACTGACCCATTTTACGACTGTCACAAGTTGCAACCATGAAGGGCAGGCTCCATGAGAGTTGTAACTCAAGAACACCTGTATTATTATCAGGGCATACTTCAAATCTTGATAAAAGGTTCTTCTTGAATTTCTATAACTTTCTAAGTTAGTTTTACCAGTCTGTGGCTACAAGCAGCGTCCACCCCAATGATTACTGCTGGAATTTACAAAGCATTATTTTAAACTGTAAATTGTTTCTTCTATATTAAGCTACTAAAATAGCTCCTGCATCTATTTATCTATTCACTTATAAAAAATTATCATCTCGCTATCCAAAGCAACTCCAGTTCTAATTCATATTGTAGCGTGTCCAGTAATATATAAACAAGGTGTTTTTTTAGATAAATCAGAATAGAGCTGGAAGCGACCTTGACGTCTTCTAATCCAATCCTATACCCGTGATGACGAACCTTTTCCATGTTGTGTGCCAAAAATGTGCTTGTGTGCCTGCACCTATGATGCAATGCGCCCACGACTCCCCTGCCCCCTGTGCATACGCACACGACCAGGGATGGGATTCTACCGGTTCCCACCTATTCGCTAGAACCGGTTGTTAACATTCAAAGCAGTTCGGAGAACCGGTTGTTAGGAGAAATTACCGGTCTAATCCTGTAAGGAAGGCAGGAAGGAAACATTCTGGTGTTGCTTACAGAAACTGCCTCTCCATTAACCCTTATTACATTCTTGGGAGGACTAGACTTCCTGTCTCTGGAACTTCTCTGGAGTTTTTTCCTTCCTTTGCTGGTACTTTGCTTGTGTGGAGTGACCATTCAAAGTTACAATGGCACTGACAAAAGTGACTTATGACCATTTTTCACACTTACTTGCAGCATCCTCACAGTCATGAGAGGCCAGGCGAGGAGATGTGTGCCTTGATGTGAGTGATATTGAGTTGGCCAAGCCCAGTTGACCACCAAGTCATGTCTATCACCTAAGCTATGCCCACAGAACCAGTTGTTAAAAATTTGAATCCCACCCCTGTGCACGACCCCCCGCACGCCTCTGCACATGCACATGCAACCTCCCGCATGTGCCATAGGTTCGCGAACACGGCCCTATACCATTTCAGATAAGTGGGTCTCCAGTCTCTTCTTAAAAACTTCCAGTGATGAAGCATCCACAAGTTCTGAAGAAGTTTAGAAGTTTAGTATAGATTATATGCCTATACATGTTTAGTATAGATTATTTTAAAATAATTATTTCCTATTCAGTTCAATATTGAATTAAAAAATATAGGGTCAATGAAATACAATTCAGAAAAAAACCATAAATTTTAATCAGTGGTTGGATCCGATAGGGTTAACTACCAGTTTGATGATTTACGAGGTTTGGTGATTTACAATGTGCTTCCCTGCATGCTGCGCGCAGTGTAAATCTTCATCAGCTTGCTGCCTGGACAGTTGAGCAGTGCTGCATGCAGGGAAGCAGCGTTTGAAAAAGTACTTTTTTCCTGCTTTTTCTGTCACTGCGTTTATTTTGTTTGTCTGAGAAGCTTCCACAGAAGTGTACAGAAAAAGCTGGACTGGTTATCAAAGTTTCCATAGTAATGAGATATGAGTGTCTTGTGAAGTTCTGTTTTACTGCGCATGTGTGCAGGGGAGTAGTTTTTACTTCCACTTCATCTTTCATTATAGCTTTTCTTTCACTTGCTTATTAGAATGGTACTGCTGTTTCTTTTGTTTCTTAGTTATTTTGTAAATAAAGTATGCTGGCAACAGAAAAACTCGGTTCATTTCCTCTAATTTATAAAACTGAATGTTTTCATTTTGACATTTTCAACTGCAGCTGTGCCTCGCACGGCAGCTGAGGTTGAAAAAGCAGGAAATAAAGGTCAGGTAGCAGCCCGGGTGGGCAGATGGGCCAAAACAGCAGCAGACATAGAACCGGTTCTATGTCTGCTGCTCTTCAGAACTACCAGTTCTACAGAGATGGACCGAACCGGTAGAAACCCATCCCTGATTTTAATATTGCTTATCTGATCTAAAAGTTGTTTAATATAAATATAATTCAAGCTTTATCAACTTATTATGGCTGGGTCATCACAGTACCATTGACACAAATCTTCTGAGCATTTTTTTAATGTTAGATGTTTACTTAAACTTGTATATTTCTTCAGTAAGTGACTTACTTTGAACGCCATGGAATGCAGGAAATAAATAATCAAATAATGTAAATAATCTATGATCATATGCAGCAATCAATTTACAAATAACCACTAATTCACCAAAGTACAGGAAGATTAATTCCTAAGAGGCTTATTTTAACATGCTTATGAATATTAAATCTCCTGAGATTCACCTGTATCATCCAAAATCTCAAATTGGTTATATGGAGAATGCTGATATTTAACTATCTGCATTTTTAAGTTATTATCATTATTTTTAGGAGGGCATTATATTTCTCAGGACAAATTTTTCAACAAAAACACAACAAAAGGTTGCCCATTAAAAATTCTCAGAGATATCCCAGGGTGAATAATTAATAATTAATTATTTTATCAAATAATGAATTTAATTACGTAATTTACCAAATTCCTGTCATCAGATTTCAGGACCAATTTCTGGCAGTTTATCTCAAAATAGACAGCATTATAAACATAAAGCACCTGATGATGATAAAGAAGTACAAATAAAGAAAAGAATAACACAATAGTGACAACTTCAGCCTCCAAATGCCCTCTGAAATATTTCAGATGTCCATAGTCTAACTTCAAGAAGGACGCAATTCAAGGACATTGCCTGTAGGCCTCTGCCTTTGTGGGGCAGTATTCAAAGGATGCTGTCCTGTACTGGTTGAGTGGACTTCTTCTCTTTGGAAAAGGTGGACATTCTAGATAGAGAAGGTAGTCCCTAAGTACCTTACTTATATGCCATATAGGACTTTATTGGTCAAATATTTTGAGTTGTTCCCAGAAACCTGTTGGTAACCATGCCCACCAAGCCATGCCACGCCCACCAAGCCATGCCCACAGAACCGGTAGTAAATTTTTTTGAATCCCACCTATATTTGCAGTGCAATATAGTTTGCACGCTATATTGAAGTGTGGGAAGAAATATCCATCTGGTTCAGTTTTCCAAACTATGAGAAAGAGACTGAAAACATAGAAGCTGATTGGAAAGATGGTTTAATGATAAAGCAGAACCATATGGGGAAAAAATGAAGTTGAGAACGAACGGTTTTTATACTTCTTTGAGCTTTGCACTTGAGTTTCCTGTTCCTGTGCAAAAGCATGACCTTTAATATTCTGTGGGGATCATATCATAACCCTTAATAACCCTGGCTCTATAGGTTGTCTGAGCTCCCAGGTTTGGTTTCCGTTTGCTGGGGGATGGTGCAAGTGAAAGGGTGTTGGACAATTCCTACTGTGGCTAAGGGCTAATCCTACCTTTGTTCAGAACTTGGGGCCGGGAATTTCAAAATTCCTGTCTTGAATGGATTTCTCCCTACAGCATTTGCTTTGCCTATGAATAGAGCTACCTAGATACTTGGCTTCTTTCAGTAAGTTTTTTTATCTCTTAAGTGCTGACATCTGCTGAGGGCTATTAAGAAAGATGGATGGCACTTTCTGTCTCCAAGAGCGTGTTTCTCCATTTCTACATTTAGGGAAATATAATATTCTGCCTTTTTAATATTTCCTAAAATATTTTATTCTTTTAGGAGTGGGGGTGAGTTCCCACAGAATAATCCAGCTGAGTGGTAATAAGTGCATGAATCGTTATGGCTACAGTGTGGTCCTACCTGGAGCAGAAGCCTTAATCATAGTGAATGTCAGGACTCCCACAAATCCACCCCCATTCAAATCAGAAGTCTCTAGCCATATCTCAGGGAAAAGAAAATTGATTTATTAGAAGTGGCCATGTTGGTGTTAGCTGGGTGCAGCCAATACTAAAATACATCATTCATTTCCCTTTTGACCCTGGTCTTCCTTCCCACCCCCTGGATGTGTATTCTCCAATGGGACATATCCATCCCCCACCCCTTTCCTAAGAGGTCTGTAGGGGGCGTGCATAAGCGCACCAACGTGCCTATTATCCCTGTCCTATTGTTTCTGTTATTTTTCTTATATGTATCCATTTCATGTATTCATAACTATGTTTATACTTATACCTGTTATCTTATAATCGCTTGAAAAATAAATAAATAAATAAATATTGACCTCACCCCTTTCCTAAGAGGCCTGTAGGGGGCGTGCATAAGCGCACCAACGTGTCTATTGTCCCTGTCCTATTGTTTCTTTTATTTTTCTTATATGTATCCATGTATTCATAACTATGTTTTTACTTATACCTATTATCTTGTAAGCAATTAACAAACCAAATAAAATAAAGTAAAATAAAGAATCATCAATCATGCTCTCCAGTAATTTTCTTGCACTCTGACAACTTTGGGCTGCCAGGGTGATTATCTAGGCACTTAAGTCACTTAAGGAATGCACTGTTTTTCTCCCACTCCCTTTTTCTGGCAGCTAAAAAGACCAAAGGAATATCTTTTTTAGTTGACAGTGAACTCATCCCTGGTTTTTTCATTATCATTATTCATTATACCCTAGTATACATTTAAGCTAAAGCAATTCTTTTTTTTAAAAAAAAATAATGCATACCCACAGCAATCCAGATTACACCAGTTCATGCTTTCTGTCATTCATTTTAACCCATTCATTCATAATTAAATCTACATTCCACAAATTCAGATTTTCTTCATTCAGCTATAAAATATACTTCTGCTTTCTCTTAATATCAGAGATATGTTTACGTTTCTTTGATGATTTCATTTCTTAACATGTGCACTTTACTCCTCTTACATACTAAACTGCAAACCTTCCTATGTTATTATCATCACCAAATGGATCCATAAATGTTGACTTCTACTGCCATGATGTTGTTCAACTAAAGTTTTACCATAATGGTTTTGGTAGCTGAAGTAAGGAGTATTGTAGATTAAATTACCAGCCTTACTCCTACTCAAGCCACGGGTAATATTTTTTAAATATTAATTTTAAAGGATGTAAATCTTTTTGTGTGTGTGCAAATTTTGGCTGGTACAAATGTTATTGGTCAAGTACAAAAGCCTAGTTTTACCCCAACCATCCTGTAGAAATTAATCTAGAGATTATCTTGCCAGCCAACAAACCATTACCAATAAAGTAATATATTCAGTGTACTGAGACAGTCACTATATAAATAAAATTTATAGTTACTAAAATACACTTGCATCTCTGAGCTAGGTAAGAATATTACAGAGTTTTTATGTGAGAGAGCCTAACCTTCTGTGAACATTTGAACATTTAAAGGGGCCTCAATCAATGATTGTAAAACATTTTCTGTGGATGAAGAAACATGTTTTTTGTACATCATAAACTGAAGGTAAATTTAAAGATTTTGCCTTGCCAGGATCTCTCCCAAACCTGTTGCTAATAGTAACTTGTGTCCGTTGCCTGGTATTTCTTTTCCTTCCTAACCTCTATCAGTTTATTACACATAGGTCTTTACTTCTTATGCATGCCTCATGAATTTAATGACAGAACACTATACCAGGAGTAGCATTTGGCTTTGTTGGAGCAGGTGTCAAATACTAAAGCATGTCTTCAATTTGTAATCCCTTTTCTGCAATGTTGCACGATTCTCTTAATGTTGCATAAGATATACAGCTATCCCTTCTATCTTACCAGCTGAGTAGTGAAGAATATTTTTTAAAAAATAAAAGCTTTATTTGATCCTGGCTGTTGGTCTTTAGGGAGAACAAATAATGGGGATTAAACGCAAAAGTGTAGAGAAAGAATTTGGCAAGAAAATCTATAGCAGAGGGATTAGGCAAGTGTCGCTTACCTTGAGAAAGATTATAAAGCTTTTCTTCTTTATTGGTACATGTTTGCGCACCATAAAAGTTGAGCAGTTGTTCAGAAAACTCCAAGGGCCAAGGATTTCAGTGGATCACCTATTTGATAAAGGACCTGTAAAGTAGTAAATCTTGATCTTTAGCCATTTTGTGTGGCCTGAACTTGAGATTTCAGCAATGCATGTCACCAAACAGTAAAATACAACACCAAAGTATTTAAACTGCTTCATTTCATCAGGTGCATGACTGTTAGTCTACCTTTTATGTCTAATTTTAGAGGGAAAAAGAGGAAAAGAAAAGAAGAAAAGAAACTCTTGTAACTTTGGCTTAATAGTGATTTTATGCCTTTCCCTCTACAATGCATTGCAGAAATATTATAATACTGAAAGAATGACAGTGACATTCGCGTAAGGTAAGAAAAACCAGAAAAATGGTGCAGTTCATTCTAAGCAAATGGTGTCAGCTCTGAGATTCAGCTGCCAAGAATGTTATAAGGGAAAAGGGGAATGGAG
The DNA here is from genome assembly GCA_023653725.1 of Bungarus multicinctus. NCBI lineage: Eukaryota > Metazoa > Chordata > Lepidosauria > Squamata > Elapidae > Bungarus > Bungarus multicinctus. The sequence continues at coordinate 67,858,358 of CM042849.1, forward strand.
GAGTTGCAAAGTTCAAGGTTATTTCGTATGTCAAGCATTAAAAAATTCCAGCTGCAGTTAATTGGTTCTCGTGATTAATGAAGTGTAAGAAATGGGAGGAGAGAAGGCGGATTTTGTGAAACGTGCTATTCCATAGACATACCAGAGCTGTTCCTAATAAATCAGTTGGAGATTATACTTGTCTCGGAATGATTGATTACCATGGACAATTTCTGGATGCCTAACAAATGGACAACAAAATTTGAACAGGAAGGAGCTATTTTTATATACAGCTCTGTTTCCTCTCCTTATTTATTTATTTAGCATATGATGAGAAGATAACAGAAAAGAGGTAAACATATACACATACTCCACATATGTATATGTAAAACTTATATGTGGTATGGCATTGACCTCATAACTGGATGTCCAATTTAGTTAGCCAGGCAATCACTTCTGGTGGAATGAGTTACAGGAACCCTTGACTTGAAAATTGTACCAAAACAGTGTTTCTCACTTCCAAACTTTTAAACATGTTACCAAACAAGAACTTGGTTGATTGCATTGAATGCAGCTGATAAATCCAACAGAACCAGGATTTACCCTAGTCCTATCAAAGGTCATCAGCAAGAGTGACAGATAGGGTTTTGGCTCCATTTATTTACTTATTTATTTTATTTATTTATTTTGTCAAGCATGCACTTGATAATATATATAAGCATAAACATGATTATTAATACATGAAATAGATACGAATAAAATGAAACATTAAGACAGGGACAATAGGCACGATGGTGCACTTATGCACGCCCCTTACAGACCTCTTAAGAATGGGGTGAGGTCAACTGTAGACAGTCTGAGGTTAAAGTGTTTGGGGTTAGTGGAAGAAACCACATACTCAAGCCTGAATTCTGAATGAAGGATTTTCTATTATCAACACTCTTTCTGAACAGGAGGATTACAGACTGGTTGATAATTATCCAGAATATTCAAATCAAGATACTGTTTCCAAAGGGGGAGACACACTGCTAGATATTTCAAGGCGAGCAATTTATCTTCTGGATGCTCAAGCAAATGTATTGCAATAGGCCAGCAGACCATTTTCTGATCTAGAAAATGGGACATTTTCTGATCTTTTCCAAGTGGAACAGTGGTTACTCTGAACAATACTCCTGGACAGTTATCTATATACATAATATGAGTCAGAAAAATAAAAATATTCTTACTTTTACTGACATGGTATAACCTCAGTTCCAGGGGTGGGATTCAAATTTTTAACAACCGGTTCTGTGGGCATGGCTTAGGTGGTGGGCGTGGCTTGGTAGTCATGTGACTGGGTGGACATGGCTTGGTGGTCATGTTATTGGCTGGGTGTGGTCAACTCTATATCGCTCACATCGAGGCACGCATCTCCTCGCCTGGCCTCTCATGACTGTGGGGATGCTGCAACAGTGTGAAAAATGGTCATAAGTCACTTTTTTCAGTGCCATTGTAACTTTGAATGGTCCCTCCACACAAGCAAAGTACCAGCAAAGGAGGGGAAAAAACTCCAGAGACATTCCTGAGACAGGAAGTCAAGTCCTGCCAAGAATGTAATAAGGGTTAACAGAGAGGCAGTTTCTGTAAGCAACACCAGAATGTTTCTTTCCTGCCTTCCTTACAGGATTAGGCCAGTGATTTCTTCTAACAACCGGTTTTCCGAACTGCTTAGAATGTTAACAACCGGTTCTAGCGAATAGGTATGAACTGGTAGAATCCCACCCCTGTTCAGTTCCAGGAGTGGGTTTCTACCGGTTCTGTCCACCTCTGTAGAACCGGTAGCTCTGAAGAGCAGCAGATATAGAACCTTGATGTCTCCCGATGTTTTTGCCCACCCACCTGCCCGGGCTCTTACCTGACCTTTATTTCCTGTTTTTTCAACTTCAGCTGCCGTGCGAGGCACAACTGCAGTTAAAAAAGCAGGAAAAAAGGCTTTTTCAAAGGCTGCTTCTCTGCACTCAGCGTGCTGATGACGATTTACAGGTGCGCGCGCTTGCAGCATATAGGGAAGCACATTGTAAATCACCGAACCTCGTAAATAACCGAACCGGTAGTTAACCCCGTCGGATCCCACCCCTGCTCAGTTCTAAATATTCAATCACATTTTTTATTGCATTCGATGTTGATCAACATGCCTTCTCTCTCAGTTCCTCTCCCAGACATACACACACACACAGAGTTAACCAAGAATTCATTGGATTAGTTAGAAATAGGAGCAATCCTGTCAAATCCCACTACAAAGGCAGTCAGCAAAACTGTTTCCTGGGACTTTGGTAAACTTCTCAAAATGCCCCTTTGAGAAGCAGCAGGATCCATTAGCTGTCTGTGATAGTTAGAATGAATAGTCCTTTTCCCATCCATCTTTTGCAGAGTTCTGCAACTGCATGGAAAGTGATCTAACCATGACAAAGGATGTATTAAAATGTTCCTCTTATATTATTTTTCAGCTGCTCTGAGAGAAAAAAAACTGGGCCTCACTTTCTAGATAGGTCAGGCCCATGATTATTTGGGACAAACCAGTTATAAAAGTTCAGGTTTTACAGAAAGAAGAACCTTCAACAATTCTAATACTGCAAAGCAGATTTCTTTATGCTTACAAATACACAGTTGGGTATTTTTCTTCCTTGAAACTGAAAAGGTACACCCTAGTTTTTAATTAGTGTCAAGAGGTCCGTCCCATTAATATTCTTTTACTCAGACCAGCTATTTCATGAAATAATCACTCTAAATTGGCAGCACTTCCTTGTCTGAACATAACGTTGCCTGCCCATCAAGAGAATGGAATAGAGTTCTTTGTTCTGTAGAGCTCTGTGCATGACTCAGATTACAATGAATTTTTTTTTTATGCTGTAGTTTGAAAATAAAGTAAAAATACACTTGAGTGGACTATACATCTCAGTGGATATGGTGATAATAAGCAGTGGAGGCCAGGGTGCATTTAGTTCTGTGATTGGAATTGTTATGATACTTAATGTTGCTAGCAAATTTTAAAAACAATCTTAGAGATGCAGCACAATTTGCACTACCATGTACAATTAACAAGAGCTTGCAAGTGAGATTAGGGCAAACAGTTCTTAGCACTAAAATGGAAAGGAATCAAGAACTCAATTTTCTCTCTAAGTGTCATGTCCCTGTTGGAATCTGATTCTGAGGGAGAAGTGGAACAGCTGACAGGGAGTGGGAGTGTGGCTCCAGTGGAGGAAACTGGGGAAGGGCACAGTCCGGCTGGGCCTTCAGAGGAAGACTCAGGCCCACCCCCTCTTCATCCTAGGGCACACAGGGAGGAATGGATAAGGGAGCAACGTGGGTTATGGAGGAGAAAAAGGCCCTGATTCCCTTCATTAGCTGCAGCTGGGGAAACAGGATAAAGAGGGTGTTTGTGCACAGCTCCTTGCTGGAAGCAAAGCGTGAATTATTTTGGTTTGTCAAGCTTTATCTGAATTCTGGTGTCCTCCCAACTGTGTGTGCTTCCTTATCTTTTGAAGTCTTCAATTCCTTATCCTGCCCAGTCTCGTTAATTGCTGCTGCGTGGTTTGTGTTGGTTTTTTTTATACTTTATATGTACTTGGGTTTGGACGGAATTTCTTCCCTTTAAAAACTGTTCTTGGGAGAGCTTTTTTCTCCAGCTGAGGATAACTGGACATTGGCGGCCAAGTTAGAGGCATTAAATAGACTTTATCTATTTTTGTCTCTTTGTTGCTTTTGTGCCATTCACATTAAGCAGAAAAAGAATCAGAAACAACATCCACATGGGAATTCAGAAAATTGACTGAACTATAGCTGGGCAATCACCATGAGGAGAGTCTCTCAAACAGCCTGTATTTTCAATTGCCCCCAAACCAATTAATTGGCCAAATCCCAAACGCTGACATTTAATAAAATGCTACAATGTCCCACCAGTCAATGACTACTGTAGCTTCAACCACAACAATACAAGAGAACACAACAGATACAAGCTCAATGTAAACCGCTTCAAACTTGATTGCAGAAAGTACAACTTCAGCAACAAAATGGTCAATGCCTGGAATGTACTACCTGACTCTTGTTACAGCCTCTAACTAACCCCCAAATTCCTTTAACCTCAAACGATCCACTATTGACCTCACTCCATTCCTAAGAGGTCTGTAAGGGGTATGCATAAGTGCACAATCGGGCCTACCGTCCTTGTCATATTGTCCTCATTTATTCGTACCTATTTCCTGTATTTTATTTATTCATGTTTATTCTTATACCTATTATCTTGTAAGCGATTGACAAATCAAATAAATAAATAAAGTAATAAAGAAAGAAAGAAAGCCAAAATAGAATATTGGCCCAGTATTTCCTTTTCAGCCTCTAACTGATTTTTACCTACTGTATGTCTGTTTCAACTTCACATCACTGTGAGACAGAAGCCTGTACATCTGGGCAAAGAGAAGATATTTTAGCCATAAAGTAATGACCATTATTATGTGTAAGTCTCAGGACTGTGTATTATTAGGTGTAATTCAGGACTGGTGTTTTGGGATGTCCCCTGGCATACGGGATTCTAATTTAACATAGCACCCAAACAACTGCACTTGATTTAATTCAAAATCTTAATTTGCATTCCAGAACAAAAAAAAAAAAATGGGTAGTTTGCATTTTGGAAAGAAAAAAAAATCAATTGTCTGCTCTTCAAACATCCTCCTAAATTAATAATGGCAAAAATAGGTAGTGTTCTGTCAAAAACCTTTCTCAGCATAGTTGAGCTGGGATTTAATGTTTTAGCATGTCTGGAAGGAGAGTAAAATCTATTGGAAATATATTCACCATAATTTATGTTCTTTCATTTTTTAATTTGATCAATGCTAGTAAAACGGTAACACAGAGCCAGCTATTCTGTCATATTTTGAAACATTTGGAAGTTAACTTAAATTAGATTATAAGAAGTGGAAATGTTTGCACAAAGTCTGTCCTAGTTTGTGATGAATTAATCTACATTGTCGCTAAAATTCCTCTCCTTATGCATCAGTTTTAGAGTAACCCCCAATCCCTACTTGTTCTATTCTTTCATCACAAACATGCCAGAAGATGGAGCTCAAGAGCCTAAGTAGAAGACATTTGTCACACAATAATAAGAAAAAATCCTTGAGAAGATATAACTTTGAACCTTTTATTTTGCAATAAGACAATGCCTTCAACAATTAATCTTTTCTAGCATTAAGCATGCCCATCTTAAGAGGAAAGTAAGATATAATGTGAATAAAGCCTGAGGTGAATGTGGAAATCAGATGTTCTAATTAAACCATTGTAGTCAATTGTTTTATTACAGAACTGCAAAGTGTAACATACAGAATAAGTAAATTGGGGAAAACCAGAGTTGCCTTGAGGAAAAAAAGTAATAATGTTCAAATGTTTAGGATTCATAAAGTAATATTATTGCTTAATAGAGTTAGAAACTGAATATGAGATACTTGTGGGAGTAAATACCTGTGAAATTAACTTGGATACAAGTGCAGATGTTAAATTTAGCCCTTAGTTTGAAATTGAAATGAGAAAATCTAAAATCTGGTTTCAGTTTTTTCCTATGAGGCTATATTGTATGCTTTTCTTAAAAGTCCACTGCTCTATAATGGTCACGTATTAATTTGTATCACTTTATATTATTCCATGCTGCTGCAGACATTCAAACCTTAAGTAATCTCTCTGTCTGTCTCTCTCTCTCTCTCTCTCTCTGTGTGTGTGTGTGTGTGTGAGAGAGAGAGAGAGAGAGAGAGAGAATTGAGTCCTAAAGGAGAAGAGATAATATTAGACACATTAATAATGTGTAAAATGCCTTAGTTGGTATGCCTTACTTGGTATGCTTATTGACATAGATTTATATTTTCACAGTCCATTTTAATTATCTTCTTTCAAAGTCTTCAAAGTGGTCCTATTAACTTAATTTCCCTCTGCTGTATTTATTCCAGGTATTTCAAATATTCTGTGTTTTCTTATACTAAATCCTTTCTCTGCATAATGAATTTGCTTAAAAGGACACACATAAGAACAAATGTAATTAATATTCTTGCTAGTGTTTCATATGCTGAATCCTTTTCAGATATTATTAGAGTCACTTATCATTGCTGCTTTGTCCTTGAATATGTCTTCTTAAAAGCTTCTCTCTTGAGCATAAGACTGAAAAGAAAGGCTGTGCTGCTTGAACAAATTAATGATAATCTTAACACTTTTACAATTTCAGATTTGAGATGATCTTATCTGTAATTGTTTACATAGTTCGATATAAGATAATTACGATAGATAGATAGATACTATTATTAAGTCAATTAACCATATCAAATATATAAAACACACAAAAATACAAGTAAATGCAAAGAAAATGGTAGGACATGTTCCTAACTCACAAAAGTAAGTAAATAAATAAATTAAATATACAAGATTGAATGCAAATACTGTAAATTAATTCATCCTCACACCTACTCTTGAGGTTGTTGCAAAAGTTTTGTTTTTGTTGTCTTATGGTTTGATCCAATGCATAATCTGAAGACTGAACAGAATACAAGAGCTCATGGGGATAACGTTGATATGTAGTTGTTGAAGAGGGCTGTGTTTTTATTTTAAAAAGACTACACCTTCTAAATAGGAAAGTAAACATAGGTTTGGCTTTCTATTCAAACATGAAATATTTCTAGAGAATGCACTCTATGACCTGGTTAATGCCACCTACATGGAAAAGCATTGTGGGAAAATATGTAATCTTAGTATAAGCATTTAAGACGGTAGTTGGTAATTTATAATAATTATGTTATTTTCAATCATAGTTGTTTATTTGTATTTTCTTTCTGAAAATAAAATAGTTGAATAACTAAGTGATTCATACATGCTAATTTGATCTTGGATGGTTTTCCATTCATATTTCAAAAAGGAGACTTCAAGTCTGTCTTCTTGATTATTATGACAGGAAGTAATAGAGTTTTCTGTATTTATTTTTTTATTTATTTATTTATTTAACTTTTATACCGCCCTTCTCCCTAGGGACTCAGGGCGGTGTACAGCCAATCTAAAAACCCCAACAATACAAAAGTTAAGAAAAAGATTAAATTAAATTAGGCCGAATAAAAAGCCCACCCCACCCCCTTAAAACCCCCTAATTAAAATTAATGGAGACACATTAAAACCCTCTCTCAGCCCAGGCCGGCCTGCTCGAAAAGCCAGGTCTTCAGCGCGCGCCTGAAGGACCTCAGGTCCATGACGGTACGCAGTTCCGGTGGCAGAGAATTCCAGAGGGCAGGGGCCGCCACAGAGAAGGCCCTACCCCTTGGGACCGCCAGGCGGCACATGGTAGCCGACGGAACCCGGAGAAGGCCTTCCCTGTGTGATCGCACTGGTCTGCTGGAGATCACCGGTAGGATGCGGTCCTGTAGGTAACCTGGTCCAATGCCATGGATCGCCCTAAAGGTCAGAACCAGAACCTTAAAGCGAACCCGGAAAGCCACTGGCAGCCAATGCAGCTCGCGCAGGAGAGGCGTCACGTGGGCACTACGTGACGCCCCCATGATCACCCGCGCGGCCGCATTCTGCACCAGTTGGAGTCTCCGGATGCTCCCCGCAGGGAGCCCCATGTAGAGGGCATTACAATAGTCCAGGCGAGAGGTGACCAGGGCCTGAGTGACCGTGCGCAAGGCGTCCCGATCCAGAAAGGGCCGCAACCGGTAGATCCAACGGATCTGATGAAATGCCCCCCTGGAGACGGCCGCGACATGGTGTTCAAGCGACAGCCGCACATCCAGGAGGACTCCCAGATTGCGAGCCCTCTCTGTGGGGGGCAAAATTTCCCCCCCAATAGCCAGCGACGGAGTCAACTGGCTATATCGGGACGCCGGAAACCACAGCCACTCGGTCTTGGATGGGTTGAGCCGGAGCCTGTTCCCGCCCATCCAATCCCGCACGGCCTCCAGGCACCTGGACATAGCCCCCACAGCATCGTTGGGGTGGTCCGGGGTGGAGATGTATAACTGGGTGTCATCTGCATAGAGATGACACTTCACCCCAAGACCACGGATGATCTCGCCCAGCGGTTTCATATAGATGTTGAACAAAAGAGGGGAGAGAACCGACCCCTGAGGCACCCCACAAACCAGGGGCCTAGAGGTGGACCTCTCCCCTCCCGCCAACACCAATTGCGAACGGTCGGAGAGGAAGGAGGAGAACCATCGAAGGACGGCTCCTCCAATTCCCAACCCCTCCAACCGTCGCAATAGGATACTATGGTCGATAGTATCGAAAGCCGCCGAGAGATCTAATAGGACCAGGACAGAGGAGAACCCTCTGTCACGAGCCCTCCAGAGATCATCGACCAACGCGACCAATGCCGTCTCAGTACTATGCCCAGGCCTGAAGCCCGATTGGAACGGATCGAGGTAAGTTGTTTCCTCCAGGTACTGAGGAAGCTGACGTGCCACCACACTCTCAACAACCTTCGCCACAAAGGGCAGGTTGGAGACTGGACGAAAGTTATTTAAAACAGCTGGATCCAGGGAAGGCTTCTTGAGGAGGGGCCGCACCACCGCCGTCTTCAAGGCGGTAGGAAGCGACCCCTCTCTCAGAGAAGCGTTGATAATCCCCTGGAGCCAGCCTCGTGTCGTCTCCCTGGCGGCCGAAACCAGCCAGGAAGGGCACGGGTCCAATAAACAGGTGGTGGCATTCAGACTCCCCAGCAACCTGTCCACACCCTCGGCGGTCACAGGATCGAACTCTCCCCAGATAACATTCACAAGACCTGCCCCGGACACCTCCCCCGGGACCATCCAACTGGAGTTAAGACCCTCCCGAATCTGAACGATTTTATCATGCAGGAATCGAGAAAACTCCTCTGCTCTACCCTGCAAGAGGTCATCCCGCGCTCTCGGTTCAAGCAGAGAGCGGGTCACTCTAAACAGGGCGGCAGGCCGATTTCCTGCCGACGCAATAAGGGCGGAGAAATACGAAGATTTTGCCGCCCTATCGCCACAAGGTAAGTCTTAATATGAGATCTTACCTGTGTTCGGTCAGATTCAGAACGAGTCGCCCTCCAAATGCCCTCTAGACGTCTTTTCCGGCACTTCATCTACCGTAGCTCCTCCGTAAACCACGGAGCCAAATGGGATCTGTGCCGGGTCAGAGGTCGCAGAGGCACAACTCGGTCTAGAGCCCCGGCGGCCAACCCATCCCAGGTGGCCACCAGGTCTCCAGGCGAGCTGAGAGCCAGAGATTCAGGAAATGGCCCAAGCTCCCTCTGGAACCGCTCCGGGTCCATTAGGCGCCTGGGGCGGAACCATCTAAGTGGCTCCGCCTCCCTGCGGTGGGGGGTGGCGGAACAGAAGTCCAGTCTAAGGAGGAAATGATCTGTCCATGACAAGGGAGTAATAACTAAGTCCCCACACTTACAGTCATTCAACCACTGCCCAGAGACAAAAATCAGGTCCAGCATGTGTCCTCCTATGTGAGTGGGAGCAGAAACTAACTGGGTCAGGTCCATGGCCGTCATGGAAGCCAAGAACTCCCGGACCAACCCAGAGGTTTCACCGAGCGATGGCAGGTTGAAATCCCCCATGACCAAGAGCCTGGGGGTCTCAACCGCCAGCCCGGCTATCACCTCTAGGAGTCCGGGCAGGGCTGATGAGACGTGGCAGGGAGCCAGGTACGTCAACAAAAGGCCCATCTGAACCCCTTGCCCCCACTTCACAAAAAGAGATTCACAGCCAGCCGTCTGAGGGACAGTGGCCTCCCTAGGACAAAGGACTTCCTTTATAAGCACCGCCACCCCACCACCCCTTCCCTGAGCCCTAGGCTGGTGAAATGCAAGGAAACCTGGTGGGCACATCTCAACCAGAGGGACACCTCCCTCTGGGCCCAACCAGGTTTCGGTGACACCTACCAGGTCCGCGGCCTCCTCCTGAGCCAACTCAGAGATCAGGGGGGCCTTATTAATCACGGACCTGGCATTGCACAACAGCAGCCGGGCATTCAGGGCCTGAGATTCTGGACAACCAGGACTACAGGATGGGTAAGGAGGGTCGGAGCGCGCTACCGTTTGTAAACATCGGGAGCGCGATCCCCTGACCGGATATGGCCCTCTACCCCCGGCATACCTACCTCTCCCAGTCACCGTGCTAATAAAATTGGCCCCCGGCTGCCCACCCTCTGTCTGCCCCCCCGACACGTATCTCATTATTGTGCTATCTAATAGCCCATGCAGATAGTTGTGGCCCAGATATTGTAGTCCTACATCAGCCAGGATTTCTAAATATCATATATCAAACTATCAAGTGTGCTGCCTTAGAAAAACAATACATTAATCTTTGCAAACTACTAAATTCATTCCTATGCAATTTATTCCAAAATTTGTGCAAAAAGTATTTTCAAAATTGAATTCAAAACTTTTGAGCTTTCATACAATTAATGCCATAGAGCATAATCTTACCAACATAAAATCACAAAATGGCACAATTGCAACTTGCATGCATTATTTATAGTTAAATTGTCTATGAAAAAATAAAGTCAATAAAAGAATTTTACTGAGTGCTAAAATCAATCTGTTTCTTCCTGCTTAATTGACACTAAAATATTACCTCATAGTTCTAGAAGTACTGCCTCATAATTATAAGGCTTTGATTTAAAAAAGATATATATTAATAACTATGCTATTATTCTGCATAATTCTTATTCATTGTTTCATTCCCATAGCTTAGCATATTTAGCACAAACTAGTGTTCCTTTTATACTATATACATTAGGTAGTTTCTCAATATATTTTTAAAGGAGATAGAGATGTATTTATTTATTTCACTTTTGTCCTGGTTTTATTGCTTTATAAGTAATTCAAGGCTACAAACATGGATAGCAGAGCAGGTGATAATGACAGGTGAATCTGGAAATAACCCAGTCTTGTGCCATGAAGGGCTTTATGGCATAATCAGCGATATCCAAACAATGTTACTGAACGTTGTATTTTAGAAGGAACAGATAATATTTTTTTAAGAATTAATGACAGGTTATTTGAGAGGTTAAAATTGATCTAGAGTCCAGGCTGGCTGGTGAATTCTCCAAGTTGAAATCTCCACTTTGAAACGTACCCTCAAAAATCTACAATTTTTGAGGTTAAGTGTAATGTCACAATGTACAGTACATACAAAATGGGTAGGTCTTGCATCCGCATGATACTGCTTTGGTCATTTATTTATTTATTTTTATCTCACCTTTATTACATTTACAAACATCTTAAGGTGCCGAACATATCCACCTTCTTCTTCCTATTTTCTCCACAACAACAATCTTGGCAGATGGGTTGAGCTGAAAGCAAAGTGATCCAGAGGGCTCTTCTGGTTAATATAGTACTTCAACTAATGGCTTCCTGCTTTCTAGCTTGCTGCCGGTGGTTCTCAACCTGTGGTACACAGACACCTGATGTGTGTGTGATATCAACACAGAGGATCCGCAAAGGCTTGAGGAAATGTTATGATTTAAATCTTGAATTAAGTTTTGGTGGTCCATGTCCACAAAAGGTATTTCAAGAGGGTCCCCAATGAAGAAAAGGTTGAGAACCACGGCCATAACCAGTAGACCAAAGTGGTTCTCCTGTTCTTCTTCATCCCTCTTGATTCCCCTGAGGATCCCTTTAGATATGAATTTACTAGAATGGTCTTGAAGAAAACTTTATTGTGATGACCCGGGACAAGGCATGAAGGGCACACAGCCAGGTGATAGTTCAAACTCCCCATTATTGCTTCAACTTTCCCCCAAACGCTCCCATGTTTATGGCAAGTCCCGAAGCAAAGCGCTCTCTCATACACACAGAAGCCTCTGGCTGCGAGTAGTCCACCTGTTAAATGCTGTTAGCCCAACAGTTTCCAAGCAAGAAGTCCAGCGAGGCAAAGAAACAAAGCAATGAGTCCACAAAGCAAGGAATAAGGCAACGATATATATAATAAGGTGTTTCGTATGTATATTTTTATCCTGGCTGTTCACCGCCCCGAGTCCCTTTGGGAGAAGGGGCGGTATATAAGTTTAACTAATAAATAAATAAATAAATAAACGAGTCCACAAAGCAAGGAACAAGGCAGGAAGTCCTACAAACTCCAGCTGTCGGCAATGGCACACAGAACTCCATGAATTCAGCGTTTGTTCCTGACAAATGCCCCTCCCCACCGTGTCTCCTTAAGTCTCAGTCTCCAGTGTGCCTTGTGAAGAGGGTTTGGGTGCTCTCCTCCTGAGTTGTTGGGTCGGCCTGTGCTGTTCCCATTTCCTCTCCACTCTCCGTGCTTGGAGATCAGGAGTGGGTGGTCCTTGCTCCACCTGAGCTCGGTTATCTCCACTGCCTACCCTCTCTTAGTCATCCTGTACCATTCCTCTCTAATGGCAAGCCATCCTAAGCCCAAGGGGCCTGGGCTGCCTTTCCTGCTCCTCCATGCATTCCTCTGAACCCAACGAGGCTGCCCCCTCAATCTGTCAGCCCAAGCTCCAGCTCATCCTACTCCATAGATTCAGGCTCCGAAGGGAGAGTGATACTTATTTTAACATAGAGCGTAGAGAATTTTTTCCCCACTGCTACTCTGTCGAGTCTATTTATAGCTTAATCCTTCCCCTCTAATGGATATATATGCGAAGGCAAAGAAAAAAATGTTTTTAGTATATAACAAAAACTGTGCGTTTGACAAGAGTTAATTTGGTCGTAAAAAAAATTCTAGTGAAAACAGTTCAATTAAACATATTTTAAAAAGGAAATAGTAAAACACTTGTCATAATGGTGTGAACAGTACTGCTAAAATCTATAATTAAAATAGGCCTCATGGGTAACATTACCATTCATTATTATACTTGACAGCTAATCTAGATACTTGACTCCTAAACTGATATATTAATCCTCACTTGTGTTGACCTATTGATTATCTGGTCTAATTCAATTTTCCTTATTTGTGGAACCATTCATCTGATTTGTGAGTATGTCCCAGAATAATGTATCCATATTTGATCATAAATCTATATTATGAGTATGATGTGTTCATTACAAATTTTCTTACTGCTTAGCAATGAAAAGATGGATAATGTTGTAATAAGAAAAAACACTTTTTTTGCACAGTTATCTATATTTACTATATTTAGATCTTATTACCAATATTTATGATGAAATAAATGCATACAGATAGATTCAAGGAATATACGAATATTTTTTATTATGAAAGTACCATAAACATTGCTACAAAACTGTAAATGAATTGAACAGTGCAGAATTTTCTTTTGCTTAAAATATCTTAGCAGGTTTTTGACAAGATAAGGTTGTAACAGTAGATGAATTGGAAGTTATTTTTCTATGTTCTTCCTCTCCTTCTTTTTCATTTCCTTCCTTCCAGCAAGTTAGATGAAAATTAAAGATGGTTTTATGAATATTTGAGTATTGTATATATTCATATAATTGATAGAGGAGCAAAATCCATGTTCGCTATTTTAAAAGTGCTACATATTCATTGAACAGGCTGTTTATCTTCAATATATAGACAGGCCTATTACATACATTATTTTGAATGAAAGGAAGTAGACTAATTAATAGTAGCAAGGGGAAATGTTTTAGAAATAATTTTGCTCACATTTTTGAAAAAACAACTTTCTGGTCCAATAGCTTCCAGTTATGAGAATGGCACACTGTAGAAATATTCTGTCTGCAAGTACATTACCTCATTTATAAATATGCTAGTAGTGACAAATCTTAATTAGATACTTTTTTAAGGAAATATAACTTGGAGCAATATTCAAAGGGGCTACTTTGGGAAAAATGGGTAATTAAGTTTTCTTGCTTGGGAGAGAATAAGAGATAATGAGAGTGTATTACTTTTCATTATTAATATTACTATTGCTTGTTTTCTTGAGCTAGATAAAAAGAAAAAAAAGGATTCCTAGCGGTTAGATCAACATGTAGTCTTGAACAGTATTATTGGAAAGTAACAGTAGAAAAGTAGAAACAGTAGGTTACATATAAAATAGAAAATTTACATCCAGAAAAAAAAAAAAACCAGATCTAGGTTAATGATAGAAATATTTTTCTTCCATCAAAAGCCACATTTTTCAGAAATCTGCTACAAAAAAACCGATGTGTTATACTGTTCGACTTTTCTCATTGCTACATTTTTTATCTTGCTGTCTATATAGCAAGATTATTTCACTATTTACAATTCAAAGAGATTATTTAGGGAAATATTCATTTTAATTGTCATGCCCATTTCTTCTAAAGGCTATATTTTGTAAAAGCTTACAATTTTTCTGGCAAGCAAACAATTTGTATATGGGGAAAATACATGCTTTATAAATACTTTTCTAAAATGCATATGTTTTGTGAATATTTTGAAGTTACTAAGATATGAAAGGAAATACCATAAAATGTCCAGGTGTGCCAGATTTTCAAATATGTATGTTATCCAGAATTAATGTTTCACACAATAATTCTAATAAGACAAATTTCTAACCTGTCCTAAAAGAGATTGTTCCTGCCAGGGATCTGAATTTATCGTATGCAGAGGGCTGTTGAAATTAGGCCTGTAAATTTGGCCAAAGTTTCCTATAGTGTAGTAACCATGCATTACACCTTTCCACTGAACTTAGATTCTAACATATATTTTTCAGAGAGCAGAATAAGTTATAAATAGAAGGGCTGCATCTTCAGGCAAGATATTCCTCTTCTATTACCCTTTGCACCAAAATTTGTGTTTTTTGTCTCAAATAAATTGATCATCACAAATATACTTTGTTGAGTATATGTGGCTATAACTTCAATGACCTGAATTAGCTGTTGCCTTGTTCTTAAGTATCTTTTTGTATGGTCTCAAATGGGGGAATGGGTCAAAATGTTCTGCTGTTACAGGTAAATATATTATTCTTTTATTGCTATGCATCTGTACATACTGTATATGAATAGAATAGAATAACGAGTTGGAAGGGATCTTGGAGGTCTTCTAGTCCAACCTAGGCAGGAAACCCTGCGCCACTTCAGACAAATGGTTATCTAACATCTTTTTAAAAATGTCCAGTGTTGGAGAATTCACAATTTCTGGAGGCAAGTTGTTCCACTGATTAATTGTTCTAACTATCAGGAAATTTTTCCTTAGTTCTAAGTTGCTTCTCTCCTTGGTTAGTTTCCACCCATTGCTTCTTGTCCTGCCTTCAGGGGCTTTGGAGAATAGCTCAACTCCCTCTTCTTTGGGGCAGCATCTGAGATATTGGAAGACTGCTATCATGCCTCCCCTAATCCTTCTTTTCATCAAACTAGACATACCCAGTTCCTGTAACTGTTCTTCATATGTTTTAGTTTCCAGTCCCCTAATCATCTTGGTTGTTCTTCTCTACACTCTTTCTAGAATCTCAACACCTTTTTTACATTGTGGCAACCAAAACTGAATGCAGTATTCCAAGTATGGCCTTACCAAGGCATTATATCTCACAGTTACTACTATTGAGCAAGGTACCACATATACTGTACCTGTGCATTTAATTTTTCTTGCCTAAATGTATATGACTATCTGGAAGGCTAGACAGAAGAATAATATGAAAATGGTACCCTTTTTCAAATGGATCCCCAGAGCTCAAAAGATATCAATTGTAGAAAAGAGATACCAGTGTAATTTGTACACATTTTTATTCAGTTTTTGAAATAGCAGTCTAGGTTAGTTCACTATTAGTTTGCAGATAGACAGAGCAAGTTTTTGCTTTGTGGGTTAGTGGATTGTTAGCATTAGTGAAGCTAGGGCAAGTGTTAATTATAGCATGGAAGAAAATGTTAGAGAAAAAGAAAAGGGAGCATGAGAGAGTGAGAATTCAATGTAGCCAATTATAAAAGGGATGACAGATAGTTTAAAGACCATTATGTTTGAAAATGGAGAGAGAGCAGCAATTGATACAGGAAATAGGGCTATGGGAAAGATTTGAGAGCTGTCATTTCTTATATTTCACAGTTGCTGGAGAAAAAATTCCTGTCCTTAGAATACAGAGTAAGTAAGCAGAGATGCAGTAAGCTAGGTGGGTAACTCAGCTAACTAGAAAGCTCAGTAAAGGATGAGATCAAGAGACATGCCTAGAAAGATATTTAAAAAAAACTGTTGAACTGCATAATTGTTCAGTGAAAATGACTTCATCACAAATGGACTTGTCAGATCGACCAGCAACCAGCAAGAAAAAACAACAATAACTAGGGAATTGAAAGAACTGTACTGAATTCCTGCTGTGCAAGTCTGACCACTGTTTGAAGAATGGTTGCTGATAGCTATTCAAGTGTGAGGGTTCCAGAAATAATGCCCTGGAAAATCAGGCATGCCTAAGGAAGCGTAGTGATTAGAAAAATAATTACTTCATTGTGCCATCGAGGGAAAAAAATGGGGAAGGGCTGAAGATGATCCCCTCACTTTATATAGGGAATGTTGGAAAGAAGCCCTTTACACCAGAACATAATTAGGTTTTTCAAGTCCCCAAGTTGCTTCCTTAATCTATTCTCACACATTGATTAACATCAGAATGAAAAGAAATTGTATAATACTCTTATTTTTATCCTTCCCTCATAATTACATACTATATCTATTCTTAATTTTTTAAAAATTTGAACAGATATTCTAGTGACTAAGAAAATATGAGTGAGTCTATTTCTAATGAAAAACACCTGATCATATCTTCTATCATGTTCACTCATGACGATTTGACATTATCTAGCTAGCTTATACAATGTGTAGGACATTTTTTTCTATTTGGGTAAGTTTCTATAGAATGCGTAAACTGTCCTTCTATTCTTGTAAATATGTCAAATTTTTTGAAAGTGATTTATTTTTGTATTTATTATTATGTTTGTGACAATTTGGGAGAAAGGTAGACATCCTCCCCCCAAAATGTGGGAGTCCCATTCTCTCTACATCTGTATTAACAGCTCTGCCAGTTACATGATGATGAACATAAGGATTTTTCGAAATGACCATCAGAAGATTAGTATTTTGTATATTATTATTAACACACTCTGATGCTAAGGATGCTACTCTCCCCCCCCACCTGAAAAGAAATCTGTTCCAAATGCAAAGCACAAGCAGAGGAGTTTGAGTTTGAGTTTCACAGCACCAGGCAGCTTTAGTGCAGAACAGTTGAGCTAAGCCACGCCCAGGCTCCTTGCTGTCTCCTTGCTCACACAGCAAATACTAGCCAGAGATGAATACTGATGGATGCTGGTAGGCAAAGGCAGAATTATTTTTCAGGATAGTAGGAATAAAGAATCATTAGCAAAGTAATACCACTTACCAGCCTGAGTTGCTTACAATCACAGTGATATAAAAAGGTAATTCCTCTATATCAAAATAACAACACTTTACATTCAAATTAGGATGCTTTCTAAACATCTTAATTTTATGTCATACAATTTATGGTGTATTTCTTCAAAATGCAGAGAGAGAAAAGCATAACAGTAAAAAGAAGGCTAACCGAAAAGTATTTTATTATCCTGACTTTGGCATATAAAGAATGGGAATTAAAAATGATTGTTTTTATATAAAACCTATCATTTGGTATATTAACATTGAGTCAGGTGTGCTATCAGATAGAGAACAGGAATAGCTGTTTTCCAGGCTGCCCTATGAAATTTCTATCTTGCGATGCATTGTGCAATATCCTCATGAATAGGGAGGGCGTTGTTGTTCAGTGTTGTGGTTCATCGACTGCCAGCGGAGATGGCAGTCAAGTCAGATGAGTCAGAGAAGATGGAGGGGGTGCCTGGGTTTCCATTAGAGCGGGAGGAAGGCTCTGACGAACAGGAGGTCTCAGACCCAGATTTATTTATTTATTTTTTGGTTTGTCAATTGCTTACAGGGTAATAGGTATAAGTATAAACATAGTTATGAATACATGAAATGGGTATATATAAGAAAAATAAAAGAAACAATAGGATAGGGATGGTAAGCACTTTGGTGCGCTTATGCACGTACCCTACAGACTTCTTAGGAAAGGGGTGAGGTCAATAGTAGGCAGTCTAAGGTTGAAGTTTTTGGGGTTTGGGGAAGAAACCACAGAGTCAGGTAGAATATTCCAGACATTGACCACTCTGTTGCTGAAGTCGTATTTCCTGCAATCAGGTTTGGTGCGATTAACCTTGAGTTTGTATCTATTGTATGCTCTTGTGTTGTTATGGTTGAAGCTGAAGTATTCATTGACAGGCAGGACACTGCAATGTATGATTTTATATACTATACTTAGATCGGACCGAAGGCGGTATAGTTCTAGGTTTTCTAGGTCTAGAATTTCAAGTCTGGTGGCATAAGGTATTCTGCAATGAGTAGAGGAGTGGAGAACTCTTGTGAAATATTTCTGGACTTTCTCAACTGTGTTAATATCAGATACGTAATGTGCGTTCCAGACTGATCAGCTGTATTCGAGTATTGGTCTAGCAAATGTTTTGTATGCTCTAGTTAGTAGTGTGATATTACCAGAGAAGAAGCTACGTAGAATTAAGTTAACAACTCTTAATACCTCTTTGGCTATGTAGTTACAGTGGGCTCTAGCACTTAGATCATTTGAGATGAATACTCCAAGGTCCTTGACAGAGTTTGGATTATCAACAAGGTCTTGACTATTCAGCTTGTATTTTATTTTCTGATTTTTTTTTTGCCAATATGTAAGACAGAGCATTTTTTGTTGAGATTTGAAGTTGCCATTTGTTTGACCTTTCTGATATATAGTCGAGGTTTTTTTGAAGGTATTGTCTGTGGTGTTGAACAGCTTTACATCATCAGCGAAGAGAACGCAGTTGCTCTTAATATGATCACAGAGGTCATTTATGTAGAATATGAAGAGAGTTGGTCCTAGGACACTGCCTTGGGGGACATCACTGTTAACAGATGCAGAATTTGATAGGACCATCTACTCATGCTATTTTCGGAGTCTGAGCTGAGCAAGGGTGAGGAACAGCTGGGTCCTGTTCCAGATGTGCCTATGCGCCAGAGAACTGCAGAGAAGAGAGCAATGCAGGACTGAGGGCCAGCTATCTAGGAGAAGAAGGAGACATTAAGAAGCTGCTCCCTGGCTGGGTTTTAAGGAGGAAGTGTGTGGGAGGTGGGTGTCTCTGTGCTGGGGTTGAAGTGCTAAATGAGGCTCTCTGTGGGGAACCTTGGATTGTCTACTATTGACCTCACTCCTTTCCTAAGAGACCTGTAGGGGGCATGCATAAGCGCACCAAGGTGCCTACCGTCCCTGTCCTATTGTTTCTTTTATTTTTCTTATATGTACCCATTTATGTATATACTCATACCTATTATCTTGTAAGCAATTGATAAATAAATAAATAAATAAATCTCAGAGACTGTTACGGCTTGTGAATCACCTACGAATGAGCGACCTGGAGCTTTGTTGGAATGGACTGCTGTGAATTCCTGCCTTTCTAAATAAAAAGGGATTTTTCCTTGAGTACGCTGTTGCGTGGGGCTCGTGAAGGGTGGGTCAGAACATTCAGTATCCTTGACCATAGCCAAAGAGAGCTTGCTGTCTTCTAATGTGGGGTAGCTGTAACCAGAACCCAGGAGTGGGATACAATGTGCCAGAATGATATAATGGAGTTGGACATCAACCATTCGGGTGTGGATGCTGTTAAGCCACACACTGGCACAATATTCGGCTATGGAATAACCCAGAGCCAAGGCTGTTATTTGTTATTATGCATTCCCCCCAAAAAGATATCTTATGACATCTATCTCCAAATGCTTTGATTCCTTAGTTAAAATGAGCATTTTACCCACAATATAGAAGACTTTACATTAGGGAAGAAGAAGAAAAATATTGCATGTTAACCATTCCATTCACAGAAGGACTGAATAATCCAAGCCAGTCAAAATCAAAATTGTGTGATGAAATAGGAAATTAAAAGATAAGATTTTTCCAAAATGGAAAACTTACTTGCTCTATCTGCTGGCTACAAGGGGTAAAGAAAACATTTAATCCAAATTATTTTCCCAAAGCATATTAGCTGCAAGCTAGATGTTAATAATAAAAACATTAAACCTACATTTTAGCTCAGTACCTCAGGCTGAAAATACTGCTAAAAAAAATGAAAGTCAGGCTGCATGCTTGCTTGTCCTTTCCTTTCCTTTCCTTTCCTTTCCTTTCCTTTCCTTTCCTTTCCTTTCCTTTCCTTTCCTTTCCTTTCCTTTCCTTTCCTTTCCTTTCCTTTCTTCTCTTCTCCTCTCCTCTCCTCTCCTTTATTTTCCTTTCCTTTCCTTTCCTTTCCTTTCCCTTCCCTTCCCTTTCCAAATCTACATTTTCTATTGGCATTTTAAAAAAAAAAAATCTCTCAAAAGAACAGAGAAGGAAAAATCAATCTCTATGCATATTCTATAACCTCAGTTAATCTATAAATATTTGTCTGGCTCAGTTGTTTATACTGCTTGCTTTGTACATTCACCCTGTCAACTTTCATCTTCATATCAATTCGTGGTCTTTCATACCTTTGATAATCCTTGAATAGCACATTCTGAACACTTTGCATTTTCTTCTGATGTTCTCATTATTATGGCCCATTTATTTCTGTCTGCCCTTTCTCAGTTTTCACTTGGTTCCGAAGACAAAGAATGCAGGTATTTAGCTTCGCTTAAAGCGAGGAGGAAGATATTGTAGTTATAGATCAGGGTTGTTTCCACGAGTGGGGTGGAAATCTGCATGAAGGTTAAATTCTTCTGAAAGGTTATAATTATACTGCAATTATAGAAAATACAATGGAAAGGAGATGAGCTTATGAATGTTCTCACTAAATCCATTTTTTTAAAATTATTTGATTGGCAACTTTGCACAATAGAAGGCTATCATTGTTTGGAGCCTGGCATGGTGACTTAGCAGAAACGGAGGAGCAACCTATTGCCTTTGACAGACCGCCTTTCATTTTCAACAACAATTTTCTTGCCGCAAAGATAAAATATGCAATAAACTATTAAGCTGTCTTGATAAAGATATGGCCCAGGCTACTTGAGGAACTATCTCACCCACTAGGAGTGGCCCGCCCTACCTGTGTGCTAACAGAGGAGCCATGCCACAGGCCCATCAGTCAAGGAAGTCTGACTGGCAGGGTGGAGGAGGAGAAAAACCTTCTCTGCCGTGGATCCTGCCCTTTGGAATGTATTACTGCCTGAGGTGAGATTTCTGTCCTTCCACAGGATCCTGAAGAAATGGCTCTGCCGATGATGTGGGGCACTAATGGGAGAGCATCACATTGGAGGTGGTGTTGAATTAAGAGTTAATCCCACCTCCTCCCCCACCTCCTGTTCCCTCAACCCCTTTTGAACTATATTTTATTTTGATTGGAAGTTCTATTTTTATTCTTTTAAAAAGATATTGAATTGTTAGGGTTTTAATGTTTTAATGTTGGAAGCCACCCAGAGTTGTTTTGTTATAAGATGGGCTGCAAATAAATTCAAAGATAGATAGATAGATAGATAGATAGATAGATAGATAGATAGATAGATAGATAGATAGATAGAAGCTATAACTCTTAAACAGCTTTTGTGTAACAGCTTTAGTATAACTTTTAAAATGAGCCTTCCTGTGATGACCCAAAGGGGCGTGGCACAAAGGCAACACAGCCAGATAATCACTAGGAGTCCTTTATTAGCTCCAACTTTGCCCCCAATGTCCTGGTTACCTTCTGGGCTGGAGAAAAACTCTCCCAGGAACAGCCTTTGGCTGCAGAGAATCAAGTCCAAAACGTGGTCAATAAAAACTGGAACCATAAGTCCAATCAAGGCAAAATGAGGTGATTAGTCCAGCAGAGCAAGAGAAAGAATTCCAGATGTGCAGGAATGGTAGTAATTCAACATGGTAGGAGGATGCCAGAAACACAGACAACACACAAGATAAACTCATATTTGTTCCCAGCAGATCCCGCACTCGGCATGCATCTCTTTTAAACTGTCTTCGCAGGTGTGGCTAATGAAGGGAATCAGGGCCCTTTCCTCCCCCATAAGCCAGACAATCCACCTTGCTCTCTTCTCCATTCCTCCCTGCATGCCCTAGGAAGAAGAGAGGGTGGGCCTGGGTCTTCCTCTGAACTCCCTCTCCCTTGTTCTATCTCTCTCCTGCTCTGCCCAGCCGGACTTTGCCCTTCCCCAATTTCCTCCACAGCCCAACGGAGCCACACTCCCACTGCCTGTCAGGTGATCGTCTTCCTCCTCAGATTCAGACTCCGACAGGGGCATGACCCTTCCTTCCTTCCTTCCTTCCTTCCTTGATTGATTGATTGATTGATTGATTGATTGAAACTTTGCTTCTTTAACATCCACTGCCATTGTCTGCCAACTTTCTGACCTTACCTTGTTTTCATATAACACATTCATAAAGAAACGTAGGTCTAGAACATGACATTGTTTCATGTTAGTAAGAAATTTCATCTACTTTCATCCTGAGTTGAAGCATCCAAGCAGACACTCTTGTTTTAATATGTATTCCAGAAGTCTAATCTCAAGCAATTCTCTCATGTACATCATTACTCTTAACAGTACCCTGCTTTAGACATTAATTTAAGTTACCTGGAAGGCATTTTTTTTTAGCACTGGCACAATTACCTGAAGTGTACTTCATATTAATCATGAACTGTGATTCTACCATTCATTACTAGTTACATTAGAGGACGCCATGTCATGTTATTTCAAACAGTTCAGGAAGGTGTAATAACAAAATACTAGAAAAATGAGCACCTTGTGTTCGTCATCAGCAGCTTTGATGGAAAGTAATTATTTCTGTGATCACAGCCACATACGAGAAGAAGAAATGGCTGAACTGAAATATAGAGAAGTTATCCCTCTCCAAGGCATTTAATACAAACCACTGACACAGTCGTACCTTAGATATAAGTTGGCAGAAGCCAGTGCAGTAGTGAGATTCAATTATTTTTACTACAAGTTCTGTGGGCGTGGCTTGGTTCTGTGGGCGTGGCAGGGGAGGGATACTGTAAAATCTCCAGTCAGAGGTGGTATTTCCTGGTTCTCCGAACTACTCAAAATTTCCACTACCGGTTCTCCAGAAATGGTCAGAACCTGCTGAATACCACCTCTGAGCCAGTGGTATATGGACGACATTTCCAACTTTAAAATTATTCATAGATTTGAGTAGTTTCAAAAAAAGCAAAAGTAGAGATAAATAGATCTTCTCTATTAATTAAAATTAAAACAAATGACAACTTCAAATCTCAACAAATAAATGCTCTGTCTTACATATTGGCAAAAAAATTCGGAAAATAAAATACAAGCTGAATAGTCAAGACCTTGTTGATGATCCAAGCTCTGTAAAGGACCTTGGAATACTCATCTCTAATGAACTAAGTGCTAGAGCCCACTGTAACTACATAGCCAAAAAGATATTAAGAGTTGTTAACCTAATTCTACGTAGCTTTTTCTCTGGTAATATTACACTACTAACTAGAGCATACAAAATATTTGCTAGACCAATACTCGAATACAGCTCATCAGTCTGGAACTCACATTACGTATCTGATATTAGCACAGTTGAGAAAGTCCAGAAATATTTCACAAGAAGAGTTCTCCACTCCTCTACTCGTTGTAGAATACCTTATGCCACCAGACTTGAAATTCTAGACCTAGAAAACCTAGAACTATGCCGCCTTTGGTCTGATCTAAGTATAGTATATAAAATCATACATTGCAATGTCCTACCTATCAATGAATACTTCAGCTTCAACCATAACAATAGAAGAGCACACAATAGATACAAACTCAAGGTTAACCACACCAAACTTGATTGCAGGAAATACAACTTCAGCAACAGAGTGGTCAATGTCTGGGATACCCTACCTGACTCTGTGGTTTCTTTCCCAAACCCCAAAAACTTTAACCTTAGACTGTCTACTATTGACCTCACCCCTTTCCTAAGAGGTCTGTAGGAGGCGTGCATAAGTGCACCAACGTGCCTACCGTCCCTGTCCTATTGTTTCTTTTATTTTTCTTATATGTACCCATTTCATGTATTCATAACTATGTATATACTTATACCTATTATCTTGTAAGCTATTGACAAATCAAATAAATTCTAAAATTCTAATTTTACCATATATTGGAGAGACATGCGAGAGTTGTTCCCCAAGAGTAATCAACCCTGGTTCTTCCAATTTTTTAAAGTTAATGATTTGGATGAAGAGATGTAAAGAATGCTTACAAAAAAAAATGAATGGCAATGTATATATATATATATATATATGAATGAGGTATCTACCAGGGAAGATATGAATAAAATTCAGAAACATTTGGAATTTAGAAAAATAAAAACTTTCTAAATGTATTAGCAGGTCAGTAGTAGAGTTAATTACTCTATGAGGGTGGTCTCTCTTCACAGGATTTGCAAACTAAGGTTCAAAATCCATCTATTTATTTTCTATGTTTTAATTTGGATTTCTGTACTAAAGACTAGATCTAAATATTAAATCTTTGTTCATATCAAAATTAAGACAGTTTGAAGTAGCTATAGTAGTATCAAACTGAATTGAAATACCTTCATAGATCTAATAAAAGAAGTGGAAGATGGTCAAAAATGGTCTGGAAATAAAATAAAAAAATCTGCAATTTAAGCATTATCTTCTACAAACAGATTTCCAAGAGCAAACATCTACTTAAATTGTGAGTTCAAGGAACATTTTAACCATAATTAAGAGTGAATATTGATTCCGTCTGTAAATAGTAACTGATTGCACTAAGGATTATAAACTCTTCTGATTAATGACAAATAATGCAAAGATGGAAAATAAAATATATATTTATTAATACGCAACGAAATAGATTTCCAAGGAATTTGCATTTAAATTTGATATTGATAAAAAGAGAAAAAGGATGAGTCTTGAGTCTAACTCTCTTTGTCTTTGAAGTACAAAGTAATATACCTACTTCAAAGAAATCTCTTTGAAATTAGCAAGACCAACTTCATTTTTTAATGATTTAAATTATAAATATAGTTTATAATTTCATGCACATGTGGGATTCAAACATCCCAGCAACCAGTTCACTGACCGGGTGCCGGGTGGGCGTGGCCATGGTGGGTGTGGCCTACAGGAATTTCTGGGAAGGCCTTTTTTGGCCTTTGCCAGGGTCAGAAGGTTTCCCTTGGGGCTCTGGGAGGGCGAAAATAGCCTCCCCCGGGGTCCGGAGGCCCACCGGAAGCTGGAAACAGTCCCCTTTCCGGACTTGCGGAACTTCTGCTTTGGCCCATTTTTCACCCTCCCAGAGTCTCCACGCAGATCCTGCACTTAATCTGCATCCAAAATGGAACACGTGGAGACTCCTGGGAGGGATGGGTGGAAAGGCCAGGTGATCAGTTCAACTACTGGTTCGATGAACCAGATGTAAATTTAACATCCGGTTTGCCCGTACCCGTCTAAACCAGTAGAATCCCCCCCCCCCTGCATACCATACTATTTCATTTTGAGCACTGTTCTATGTTATATGGTGTTCTCGACTTAAAACCATTCATTTAGTGATCATTCAAAAAGTGACATATGGATGTTTTTCACATTGGCGATCTTTGTAGCATCTCCATGGTCATGTGATCAGAATTCAAATGCTTGGCAACTGGCGTGCATGTATCAGGGTTGCCATGTCCCAGGGTCAGGGTATCACCTTTTGCGACTTTTTGACAAGCACAATCAATGGGAAAGCCAGGGCCACTTCACAACCATGTTGCTAATTTAACAACTGCCATGATCCACATAACAACTGTGAAATGAAAGATCATTAAATGGAGCAAAACTCATTTAATGACTTATCTTGCTTAGCTCAGCTGTTAAGTCAAGGAGTACCTGTATTTAAGCTCACTTTCAGATAATGAGCAGGACATGTTTTTCAGGGGTGGAATTCAAATTCTTTAACAACCGGTTCTGTGGGTGTGGCTTAGGTGGTGGGCGTGGCTTGGTGATCATGTGACTGGGTGGAGATGGCTTGGTGGTCATGTTATTGGCTGGATGTGGCCAACTCAATATCACTCAAATCGAGGCTTGCATCTCCTTGCCTGGCCTCTCGTGACTGGGGATACTGCAACAGTCGTAAGTATGAAAAATGGTCATAAGTCACTTTTTTCAGTGCCATTGTAACTTTGAATGGTCACTCCACACAAGCAAAGTACCAGCAAAGGAGGGGGAAAAAATGTCTTCATTGTGAAGACATTCCAGAGACATTCCTGAGACAGGAAGTCTAGTCCTGCCAAGAATGTAATAAGGGTTAATGGAGAGGCAGTTTCTGTAAGCAACACCAGAATGTTTCCTTCCTGCTTTCCTTACAGGATTAGCCCAGTAATTTCTTCTAACAACCTGTTCTCCGAACTGCTTAGAATGTTAACAACCGGTTCTAGCGAATAGGTGCGAACTGGGAGAATCCCACCCCTGATGTTTTTTTAAAAAAACAGACATTTCCCCTTTTTTAGATAATAATAATTTCTCATAAGACATCTAAGCTGCTTCCTATAGTTTTATCAGTATGAGTACTTTTTAAGATTTTTCTTTGGTCCATCTTTCCTTTTTCAGTAAATACTCTAGCAAAATACACCGACTCATCTACATGCTGTACTTTTTCACAATGTATATGAAATGCAAAATCATTAAGTCCAATTTCCTTGCAAATATAACAGGCTTGGAGTCCAATACCTAAAATTTTAGATCCAATCCTTTACTGTATTGGGCAAATTACCTAACATTCAATGCAAACCGTTCAGGTTCTGAGCCAAGAATGCAGCATCATTTAAGTAGCAAGGTGAGCATATACAGGTAAATCTCGAAAAATTAGAATATCGTGCAAAAAGTTCATTTATTTCAGTAATGCAACTTAAAAGGTGAAACTAATATATGAGGTAGACTCATTACATGCAAAGCAAGATAGTTCAAGCCATGATTTGTCATAATTGTGATGATTATAGCTTACAGCTCATGAAAACCCCAAATCCATAATCTCAGAAAATTAGAGTATTGTGAAAAGGTTCAATATTCTATGCTCAAAGTGTCCCACTCTAATCAGGTAATTAAGCCATAACACCTGCAAAGGGTTCCTGAGCCTTTAAATGGTCTCTCAGTCTGGTTCAGTAGGAATCACAATCATGGGAAGGACTGCTGACCTGACAGTTGTGCAGAAAACCATGATTGACACCCTCCATAAGGAGGGAAAGCCTCAAAAGGTAATTGCCAAAGAAGTTGGATGTTCCCAAAGTGCTGTATCAACGCACATTAATAGAAAGTTATGTGGAAGGGAAAAGTGTGGAAGGAAAAGGTGCACAAGCAGCAGGGATGAAGAATTGTCAGGAAAAGTCCATTCAAAAGTGTTGGGGACTTTCACAAGGAGTGGACTGAGGCTGGAGTCAGTGCATCAAGAGCCACCACACACAGAGGGATCCTGGACATGGGTTTCAAATGTCATATTCCTCTTGTCAAGCGCTCCTGAACAACAAACAACGTCAGAAGCAACTTAACTGGGCTAAAGAAAAACAGAACTAGTTTGTTGCTCAATGGTCCAAAGTCCTCTTTTCTGATGAGAGCAACTTTCGCATCTCATTTGGAAACCAAGGACCAGAGTCTGGAGGAAGAATGGAGAGGCACACACTGCAAGATACTTGAAGTCCAGTGTGAAGTTTCCACCGTCTGTGTTGATTGGGGGAGTTTTGTCATCTGCTGGTGTTGGTCCACTGTGCTTCATTAAGTCCAGGGTCAATGCAGCCGTCTACCAGGAAATTTTGGAGCACTTCATGCTTCCTTCCACAGACGAGCGTTATGGGGATGCTGACTTCATTTTCCAGCAGGACTTGGCACCTACCCACACTGCCAAAAGCACCAAAACCTGGTTCAATGACCGTGGGATTACTGTGCTTGATTGGCCCGCAAACTCGCCTGACCCAAACCCCATAGAGAATCTATGGGGCATTGCCAAGAGAATGATGAGAGATATGAGACCAAACAATGCAGAAGAGTTGAAGGCTGCTATTGAAGCATCCTGGTCTCCCATAACACCTCAGCAGTGCCACAGGCTGATAGCTTCCATGCCACGCCATATTGAGGCAGTAATTGCTGCAAAAGGGGCCCAAACCAAGTACTGAGTACATATGCATGCTTATACTTTTCAGAGGTCCAATCTTGTTCTATGTACAATCCTTGTTTTATTGATTGCATGTAATATTCTAATTTTCTGAGATTATGGATTTGGGGTTTTCATGAGCTATAAACTATAATCATCACAATTATGACAAATCATGGCTTGAACTATCTTGCTTTGCATGTAATGAGTCTATCTCATATATTAGTTTCACCTTTTAAGTTGCATTACTGAAATAAATGAACTTTTGCACGATATTCTAATTTTTCGAGTTTCACCTGTACTTACATCCAGAAGTAAAATACTTTTAATGTAATGATAGCAAATCCTTAAACACTGAACAATACATAAATATATAAACATTAACGGGGACACCATATTTCTTCGTCCTACTCGTTGTGTTGAACCATTGGACAAGCATTCCATCTATTTTCATTCACAATTTATTTCCATCAAATACCAGTCTTAGCACATTTATCAACCAATCTCCAATTCTATATTTGTGCAACTGATTCTAGAATTTAAGGTTATTTGTTTTATCATATGTTTTCTTCTATTGCTATACAAAAAGCCTTTTTCTCACTTTTAAAATACTTGTAATTATCTGCTGAAGAATAAAACTCTAGCCTTACCACAATTGCCTTTCATAAAGGCACACTGACATTCCCAGAGTTTGGTTGTTATATTTTGCATCCTTTTTAATGAGAATTCTGCCAAACACCTTTTCAGATGTTTAACAAAATAACCACCTTTTTCATTTTTTCATCGCCCTTTGAAACACTATTATCACCCTTCACTCAGGCACAATAATTAATACCAATATATAGATTCTATTTTTTATTCTGCTACAACCTAAATGATACCAATTTATTCTTTCTTCTTTCATAATTGAGCCTACATTTTTGATTTGGAAGCATTTATCAACTATACAAGATTTATAACATCTTTTCTGTTTTCACTCATTGCAATATATTTACTTTTCTTTATTTCATATCACTTATTAATTCATGCTGTTTGCCATTTACTCTCTTTATATTTTTTTTAACATTCTATAGTTATATGGCTGGTATACACTGACCTGCAACATACATCCTGCTCTCTCTATCCCCTCTTCTAAATTGCTTATGAAGATGTTGAAGAGTACTGGACCTAAGACCGACCCTTGGGTACCCCACAGCATACTTCCCTCCATTAAGGACTATGTGTTGAGTGTGGTTGGTCAGTCAGTTATGAATCTATCTGGTGTTGATGCTATCTATCCCACTATTTTTTATCTTACCAACTAATAGATCTGTCAAATGCCTCGCTGACATCCAAATATATTATGTCCACAGCATTTCAATAGTCTACTAATTTAGTCACTGTGTCAAAGAATACAATAAGATTTGTCTGGTGTGATCGGATTTTGACAAACAGATGTTCGAATGTGTTCATAACTTTGGTTTTTTCTAGGTGTTTGCAGATCATTGTTTCATTATTTTTTCCAAGATCTTCCCTGGTACTCTTTCTTAGCAGTATGTTGAATGCCATCCAGGTGTAGGATTCAAATTTCTTAACAACTGGTTCTGGCCTTATTTGTGGTTCTGGGTGTGGCCTAATTTGTGGGTGTGACTTGGTGGTCACCTGACTGACTGGGTATGGCTTGTAGGTAAATATTATAAATATTGATGTAAATATTGATTTATTTTAATTAAAAAGAGTAACTTTTACCCAAAATCAGGCAAAGCAGGCAGGCAGGCAGACTGAGTTGCTCACAGAATCACAGATTCACTCAGAGATCTATCTTTCTGCAATCTGCTACCTGAGTATGCACTGAAAAATAGAAGCTTCAGTCCTAAGGAAGGTTCGGCTCTGCTTTTAGATTAGCTAGAAAGCAAGGAATCCAACCATTTCCTGCTTTCTAACTAATCTAAATCTCCCTGCACAGCAGAACAGCTAATGGTCAGTGATGGGGGGAAAGGAAAAATAGCAACTTACCAAATGCAGGCAAGTTTGATGGCACGCATGCCAAGTAAGGAGTGAGTGGGTGAGGCGGGACAGAGCTAGCCAGTGGTGCAATTTGCCATTTCTCAGACTGCTCAGATTCATAACAACGGGTTCTATAGAATCAGGTAGAATCCCACCCCTGATGCCATCCAACCTGAGGACCCATCATCTGCATTGTATCATCAATCATTTTATATTCTCTACCCAGCCTTTTTCCTTGGTAAAAATGCAAGATGAATTTACCATTGCCATCTCCTGAATTGTATGAATTGATCCCTTTGCCACTATCGCTATCTGTCTCTGGCATCTTCCTATACTGCTGATAGCAATAGCATTTAGACTTGTATACTGTTTGACAATGCTTTGCAACCTGCTCTAAGTGGTTGACAGAGTCAGCCTATTGCCCCCCAAAATCTGCATCAGAGGTGGTATTCAGCAGATTCTGACTAATTCTGGAGAACCGGTAGCAGAAATTTTGAGTAGTTTGGAGAAACATCAAATTCCATCTCTGACTGGCCTTGCCCCCATCTATTCTCTGCCTCCTGAATCCCAGCTGATCGGCTGGGTCTTCTTTGGTTGCCATGCACAGGAGAACGGAGCTGGAAAGCAGGTTAGTGGAGTGAGGAGGGAATGG